>CM076573.1:327712265-327963864 GCA_034641835.2 Pinus albicaulis
TTGCTTCAAACTCAAATCTATTTCTGAATGAATAAATGAATGAATGATATTTTAATATCCACGAGACTAAAAATAGGCTATGGGACCACCAGCTTGCTTGTTTTATGCCTTCTGTAATTCAATCCTTTTCTTACTCAAATTGATGATGAGATGACCCAACCTTCTAACAGTTCCATCACTGAAAAGACAATGCCGCGGAATTGATGCTAACATACTGCGATAACCATCCCTGATGTCTCTGAAAGCGTCACATTCCAAAATGAAATGTTTTTCTTATTCCACTGCCCCAGAAGTGCAAAAAGTACATACCCTTTCTTCCCAAGCTTCTCTACATCTCTTCCACCGTCCCGTTTCACACCGAAGTTGATGCGAGTTAGTTCTTAATTGAGCAATAAGAACCTTTTCTCTCCACGGAATGCTAGCTCCAATGTAATTTGTTTGTTGGAGATCACAAGTGGGTTGAATTCCTGAACATAATACTTCTTCTTTCTACGCAACTCTTTTCCCCATATACACTTACGAAACTTCTCCAACACAAAATTCTTTAACTCCTTGCTATTTGTGGGACATGCATTAAGGTAAATATTCCATTTTTGCATCCATTTGTTGTTTTGTCTCATCCATGATTTCTTTCTTTCACTCATACCTTCATTGAAGATAACTTTCGACCATCTACCTCCTCCCATTTGCTCAATTCCTTTTAGATACCTTACAAGACGCACCATGGAAATTTATTCGATAAGAACTGCCCCTGTTTCACTCAACATTATATCATAGGGAACCGAACTTTTTATTTTAAACTTGCTCATGATCAAGCATTTTTGAATTTTTTGAATTTGTTTCCATTTTGAAACAAGGATGCTGCTAGCCCACAATTCACACCCATATAATATCACTGGAAAAACTAGGTGTCCAAAAATTACTTTGATCGTGTTCCAATCCCATAACTCTGCCTCTCTACATCTATTTTGAAGTGCATATAATTCTTTCCACCCTCCTAAAATTATTTTCTTTCTGCAATCCTCCCAATTAAGCTTGTTGTTGAAATCGATCCCGAGGTACTTGTATTCATTTACTTCTTCAAGAATGTTCCCTTCAAAGAAGAACATATGCTAGATTTGCTTCCTTTTATTAGAAAAATCATTATTTCGGTCTTACTGCTATTGACTTGCATCCCCACCGCTTTACAAAAATGCTCAAGGGCATATAGGTGCATTTGCAATCCATGGGTCGATTTAGCAACTAGCACAAGATCATTGGCAAATAGAAGAAGCATTATCACAAACTCCCCCAATCGAACACCATCCCCACGTTGCTTGACTCCGATGTCACTTCTAAAACTTTTTGAAATGCCTGCTGAAGTTCTAATTTTGACTTTCACCTCTTCATAAAGCCTATGGACAGTAGTTGTATATTGTAAAGGAATTTCAAGTTCTTCCATTCTATGCCACAACTTATCTCTAGGGACCATGTCAAATACCTTTTTGAAGTCAACAAAGTAGAAAAATACTTCTTCTTTTCTCCCCCTAAACCTTTTCAACAATGTGTCTCAGTATGATCCCATGATCTACTGTAGAATTCTTCGGCCTAAAACCTGCTTGCCCTTTTGCCCTCTATTATTTTACTTCTGCCCACTTACTGATTCTATTTTCTACCATGCCACTGAAAAGCTTTGCAAACAAAGGATTGATCATAATGGTTCTATAGTTGGAAGGATTATTAATGTCTCCGCTTTTAAAAAAGGGAATTGCTAGACTAGTTTTCAAATCCCTTGGGAATCCTTGCTGAATGACGTTGTTGAATATTTCCATGATGTGGGGTGCCAAAATGTTCATTCCCCACTTTATATATTCTGCTTGAAATTCAACCAAGTCCTTTGCCTTCCTTGCTTTCAACTTTTTAATTCCTGCCTCCACCTCCTGTACTGTGAAAAGCTTTGTAGATGTGTTGATCCTGGGAGGAGGCTCAACCTCTAATTCTTTTTCATAGAGTTGCCTTGCATAGTCAAACCACTGATTTGCTGTAATATTATTTTCAAAATTCTTCTTCCTTGGTTGAAGTGCCTGCCAGAAAAGTTTTGGGTTATTCTTGCCTAGATATATCAGCTCTTCCTGCCTTGTTTGCATGAACTCATATTTTTCCTTTTTTAAAATCTGCTTATATAACTTTACATTCATCTTCCCCTCTCCCTTTTTCAAGGTTCTCCTTGCCATTTTTCATTCCTCATCGAACCACGCATTCACAGGAAAACAATTTGATTCTGATTTCCTATTTTTTGCTCTTTTGCACTTCTCAAGCCCACCGTGGATTATATTTGTTAACTCATGGTTGTTGAGGCTTTGGGGACCAATTTTATCCTTTTGAATTGATCTTCTCAATATTGTTTTGAAGATAGTGCAATTTTCTTGTGTTAGAAGAATTTTTCCCCTTGATGTCGATTGTTGAGAACATTGGGTTTTCCTCCTATTCTGTCTTTCTTCTAACCAAGATAAATTTATATAAATTGCGTTATGATATGGATTTAAGTCCCAAATATTATCTCCAATATTAAATTCATCTATTCTTTCTACCAGGCATTTTGAACCAATAACATAGTCAACTACACTTGCCCCATTGTATGTGTTGCAAGTGAAGTTCCCATTCATTTTCCATCTCTCTAGACCATTGCAGATAATTAAGTTGAAAGCACCACACAACGTAAGCAACTCCTCTCCAAAATGATTACTAACTTTGTCATCTTCTGAACATCTCATCCATCGAGAATACTTTTCACATTTTATATATGCTTGAAATCCATGAATGTAGTACAGATTTCAAATATATTTATGAAATAATGTCCATGACTTCATGTAACCACCATAGCCATATCTCCATTCCTTGGACTTGGATCCAACAATCTTCATCCACCAAAGTTTGAATAGGTTTCAAATATGCAAAGTATGACATGCTCTTTCCTGAAAAAACCTAAACATTATATATAGTTGAAATATTATTAGATTCAGGCACTTTCAACACAACATTTGGTAAATTTCAAAGCTTCACATATAAGAAATTCAAAGATCTGATCCATAAGTAGTTCCTATATAGGGAATGGTTTCACATTAAAATAGTCCATATCATCTTCTTTTGTTAGAAATCTTCCAGGAAAAGGATCTGCCCTAAAAAATATCCTCTACAGCATAGGCACAGCCATGAAGCCATTGAAAGATCAGGATCTCATGAGCAGCAAAGTTCAACAATACAACCAAACCATAAAATACCCAACTCAAAGCTTAACGTTATATGCCTCAATAAATCCAAAACATAAAATATCCAATTCAAAGCTTAATGTTATATGTCTCTTAATTTGAGACATGAGACTCAAATTTTTCCAAAAAGGCACTTGCATGTTGGGGTGTCCATCTTTTTAGATAACATACTGTACCATCTCAATCTAGAGTACAAGATAAGAAACCAAGTGTTTTGGACAATCCATGGAATTGTCTGGAATTGCAAAGTGAAAAGCAACACCAAAATTGTTTCAAAAGTTCTCCATGGAAGGTTTTCACACAAAAACTGAAGAAATAAACTGAAAATCATTAATATTATCAGCAAAATAAAAATTTCAAGCCTATAGAAAACAATAAACATTTCCCCCTCATACCTTCTAAAATGCCCAATTAATTTTGTGCATTTTTTGAAGATTAATGAAATTTTTAAAGCCATCGATGATGAAAAGCACTACCTTTGATCACTTTTTAAGTGCCAAAGCAATGTTTCCATGTTTCTAAAGATTAATGAGAATTTCTAGGCCACGAATAATGAAAGACATTGCTTTTCAAATTTTATCAATGCCCAACCAACATTTTTTCCTTTATTTGAATATTAATGGAACTTTTGCGCACGGGTAGTGAAAGACATTCCATGAGAGATTTCCTTAGGGAAAGACCAAAAATGATAGCATTTTGAATATACTATAGACTATATTATTTTTAAGAAAACACTTATAAACTATATTATAGATTATCCATATTCCTTTTAAAATACATGTTTTCAAGAGGATCTAGAAACATCAACTGTTAAATGTTTAAATACGTTAAAAATTCATACGATAATGGCATTAACAGTCTTAAAGCGGTGAGATAGAAGAAGTTATTATCTTAAAGATGTTTCAACTGCCCACTTCATTGAAACGAACAATGATTGTAAGGATTAGCCATTTCCCACCTTTAAAAAGACATTATGTTGGCTTTTCAAACCAACCAAGCTGCTTTGCTTGGTGTTTGGGGTTTTTCCACCCTTGAAGAAAAAAAACTCAAAACACATTAAAAGGAAAATTTGTATGACTCCCCAATACAAAAATATGCTTCACAACACTCTTTCTTTTGATATGGTCTTGCTTTTCATAAGAAAATATTTTCCATATGGTCTCCCAACACTCTTGCTTTCATAAGCTAAAAAACCCTTTTGCATTGAATCCTCTTGGCTGCCATATTGTTTTCTGATTAAATGATTTTAGCTTCTGAGAATTCTGAGGATGTGTGCAATTAATCAAAAATGGTTGAAAAAAATATTAGATGAAAAGATATGGAAATGGGTGAAAACATGTAACAGAGACTGATACCAAACTTGGGGACATGGAATGTCATGAGAGGAAAATTTGTGGTTTTCATAGTGTTTTCGTGCTAAACAAAGTAATTATGATATTTACATGCTTCAAAAAGAAATATTTTCAAAATAATGAGTTTACATATTACGTGGCGGATGACAAATCTATGAATTGTACCTTAAGGAACAACATCATAACACAAATCAATGAGAAATAATCTTAATCCCTCAAAATTTGTACTATATAAGATAGTTCTAGATAATACTTGATATCGTACTTGATGAACCTTCTTTTGACCTTGAGTCAGAACGCCACCAGAGGGACTACCTTGCCTTGTCCTTAACAAATACTGGGCCAGAGTTTCAGCATTTGCGTCATAGTTGTGCCTGCTATTCTCCCCACCCTTCTAAGATCAAAATAACAAAAAATAATTTACAATGTCTTTTCACAGGGGTTACAACTTTTAAAATATGAAAAACAATGAGAATCAATGGAAAACCTCAAACCTCTAAAGGTAAATTGGTGCAATTGTTTGACTTCCTCCTTCATGGGTTCAATACCAAGACTTTATTAAATATGCATCAATCAACTTTAAAAGTTAAAACTATATTTCGACACTGAGAAATTGAAAAGACGTTATCATTCCAATTTTTTACTAGTATAACCATAATCAGAATAGTAAAATTCGAGAACATTGTACTCAATTTCTTTGCAAGCCTATTACTAGCGAAACCATACGAAGAGGAGGAGAAATATAATGGTCTTGAATATGTTAATGATTATGTATATAAACCATAACATAATCTATTTGGTAACTTATCACAAGAATGCACCTTATTTCACGTCTTAAATATCAAGAAATAAATCATAGCAAAGATATTTACCTCCACGTGTAAATATTTGTGTCGGCCCCGAGACGGTGTTTGAACAAAAAACATGCTTGGCCAAAGTGGGCAACAACATGAATGTGGTTCATCATCATCGTTGCTTCATGAGAAGCACCACCGTCTTCTGAAAACTACTTGTAATTCTCCCAAAAAATTAGAAAGAAAAAGTTGTCGGAAAGAGGAGGAATATCCCCCAACTCTCCTAAACCTAACGTGTTTGTTGCATCCTATGTCACCTTCGATTTCAAATTTGAGTTCGACAACCTTGAAGTTTGATAAAAAATTGACAACAAAATTTTTGGAATAAAATTCCGCATTAAATTTGATATGCTAAATAATATATATATAATAATAAAATTCTAAATGTTATTAAATCAATTTTAAGTCTTAGTAGATGTTAATTATCATCATCAACATCAATATTGTGTATTGATACCATTCTAATTCTAATTTAAATTTAAACAAATAAAAAACATATAATAAATATTTCACACTACAAAAAAATTAAAAACTAAAAAAAACACTTTGCTTTTGTGTTGCATTATTTCCCTAGTCATTCATTTTCATTAAAATCAAAGTAAGGAAAAAATTAAAAGAGAAGCTACATTATTTTCCCACCATTCCTTTTTATTTGCATCTAGTCTCTTTTTATATAGTTTTTCATTTTAAATTAAAATTAAAATTATATATATATATATATATATATATATATATATATGGGGGATGCAAATAAGAAGGATATATGTATGTTATTATTTATAATTGGAATTGTATTTTTTAATTTATAATAAATTTAGAATTTGGATAAAAATATTCAAGGGTTGTATTGTAAGTTTTAACTATTTGAAAAAAATGTGATATCCTTTATCCTTCGAGAGAAATGTATAAATCAAATCTCTATTTCAAAAAGATGTGAGTATTATTTATTAATTGCGCTAAACCAATCCATAAAACTAATTACATGTTATCGAGTCGGTGTAAACTTTGGCAAATTGAGAGTCCAAATCTGTCTTCCATTACAATTCCAATCTCCTTGTAACTTATAAATTTCATTTCATTTTTTTTTGCAGGGAGGAAGCCAATTTGTGATGAAGATGGAGCCATTTGCTACTATTCCTAAATGTTCTAACCCTCATGTAGGGATGCATATTTCAAGAGTCAACCCTAAGTCGTAAGGCATGGACAATGGATTCTACAAGAGAAAAGGAAAAAATACACTTTCCCGTTGCATCATCAGGTGTAATGAAAAATGTGGGTCCCTAACAAAACAACAAGTATTGTGGAAATTTCTAGGAAATTAAAAAAAAACCATGCGTTTAATATTCCAACCTTTGTTGAATTTCAATGCCACCATCGAATTTCATCACTGCTAGTTGTAAATTCACCGAATTTAGTTGCCATGAAACCAAGCTTGAATTCAAAATGAAATTTGTTTTCGAGTTTGGAAAATTTGTGCCGAATTAATTCAGCTCTTCTTAAAATTAGGTGAATTTCAAATTTTGACTTTAAAATTTGCCGAATGCAGTGACACAGGTTTGCAACTTGAATTGAAAAGGAAGAGAGGAGGCATACCAGGTGATTGAGAGAAGAACGGGATGTTGCCTATCAAGTTTCCCTTGAAGCTGGCAGAGAAAGAGAACGACAAAGACAGGAAGAGGTTGAACGCTTTGAAACAAAGGCAGTTGAAGTTGAGAAGAGACGCAAAGAACATGAAGAGGTTGTGGCAAGAACTGCAAGGGAAGAAGCTAAGAGAGAAGCTGCTTTGGAAATGCGACATCAAATGAAAGAAATGTCATGTTATGAAACCAGCTCCAAAAATAGAAGAAAAGAGAGATCAATGCCTTAGAAATAAGCCACTTCGAGGGGGAAACCTCCTTTACATTATAGTAAATGAACAATTCTTGGATGATACAAATGACAAAACCTCCTTCTATATATAGGAGTCCATGGGGTCACAATATAATCCTAGCCGACGTAACAATAATAATGTAAGGGCACAATAATAACAAAATTGGGGTTATAGGGGTACAACAATAACAATAAGAGGGCTACACTAACAACAATAAGGGACTACACTAGTAATATAGGGACCTAACATGCCCTTCTCCTTCAAAAAAGTGGTGTCCTTAACGCTTAAGTAGTTTTGGGTGCTTTTGTATAAAATTATCATCCTCCCATGTAAAATATTTAGTGGGTAAGTTCTTCCACTTGATGAGATACTCTGAAATTGATCGATTTAGTAGCTGTCGAGTTCTTGTTTTCGTGACTACTTCAGGTTCCAATATGATTTTTCCTTCCTCATCAAGTCCTGGAAATATTGTTTGAACTGGAAGCTTTTCACCTATAACCTTCTTTAAGCACGAAACATGGAAAATTGGATGCACTTGCGAAGAAGTAGCAAGCTCCAATTTGTATGGCATGGTACCAATATTTTGCAACATGTTTTAAGGACCACAGTACTTTGGCGATAATTTATTATCCTTCTTAGCTTGCTTGAGGGACATTTGTTTGTATGGTTGTAGCCGTAAAAATACCCAGTCTCCTACATCAAAACTTCTCTCGCTACGACGTTGATCTGCCTGTTGTTTCATTCGATTTTGTGCCAAATTTAGGTTATCGTTTAAGAGTTGGAGAACTTCTTGTTGATGCTCGATGTGATCTTCCATTGCTTGAAACTTAGAATTTTCTCTTAAAGATAATGTGATGGATGGTGGATGATATCCATAAAGTGCCATAAATGGGGTCATTTTTGTTGCAGTATCAATTGAATGCTTTTGCAATATTGGAGAAGCATTAAGAAGTCATAGTATTTTATATATTGGAAGAAGGATGTATGTAGTTAAAGTATGTGTGGAAGCAAGGAATGTGTGAAGGTAAAGTCTCTGCAAAAATAAACTTTATGCATCTAAAAACATGGAAAAAGAAGCATAACATATGGATGAAAAGCATGGAATAATAAACATATTTTTTAATGTGAAAGAAACCATCAAACCACCACGAAATATTTGTAATGACAACATGAAATAATTTATAAGTTGTAAATAACCATCAAATAATGATAAATATTATACCAAAAAATCATTTTAATGACAATAGGTGGCATAGAAGCAATTGATAACATCATGTAGTAAAGTGTTTAATAAAAGACAAATGCAGAAAAGCAATTTGTGTAGAGTAGTGCATGTGTAGAAGAGTGTTGTGTAAGGTCAAGATTTACACCGAGATTTTTAAGAAATTCTGCAATGTCTTCGCATGGTATTATGAATAAATTCCTGCCATAGACCCTAGTATTGTAATGCATGAAATTCCTACATATCCGGACTCAAAGCCTATTCGTCAATGGCTTCGTCCTGTGCACCCAAGAAAGGCTGCTGCCAGAAAGGGAGAAGTCGAAAAACTTCTCAAGGCTGGTTTCATCTACCCCATACCATTGACGGGTTGGGTCTCTAACATTGTTCCTGTTACTAAAAAACAAGGGACCATCTGAGTTTTTGTTGATTACCGTGATATCAATCGAGTGTGTCCTAAATATAATTATGCCACTCCTTTTATAGATCAAATAATTGATGAATGTGTCAGAAGTGAGATATTTTCCTTCATGGAAGGTTTCTCTAGCTACAACCAGATCAACATTTCTCCTGTTGATCAACATAAAAACGTATTTATCTGTCCATGGGGAACCTTTTCCTATAAGAAGCTCCCTTTTGGTTTAAAAAATGTCGGGGCTACCTTCCAATGAGCTATGTCATATTGTTTTCACGATATTAAGTACATAGTTCAACCATATCTTGACGACCTTCTAGCTCATTCCGTGAAACGTCGAGATCATCCCGAACATCTCAGAGCAATTTTTCTTCACTGTCAACACTATAATATCCAGTTAAATCCTCATAAATGTGTCTTTTACATGGAATCAAGTCACCTTTTAGGTTCCGTGGTGTCCAAATAAGGCATCCAGATTGATCCTCTTAAATTTGAGGCAATCATAAATTTTCCTCCTCCCTCCTCTGTACATCAACTGCAAAGCCTGTAGGGGCAAGCCAATTTTCTCCATCAGTTCATCCTGAATTATGTTGAGCTTTCCAAAGGATTCACTCGCCTGTTGAAAAAAGTAATCCCATTCATTTGGGATGATTTTTCCCAAAAATCTTTCGATGCTTTTAAGAAAGCCCTTATCAACGCTCCTTAATTATAGCATCCTCCTGATTATCATCGTGATTATTTCATGTATTTGGCACCGCAGACAGCACTATTAGTATTGTGTTGGTTCAGGACGTTGATGATGGTCCGGTCCCTCCAAAAGTCAAGGAAATGCCTTGAGCCCTTTTGATCTCCAAGTACCTTAGTACTTTGGGGGAAATTAGTAAAAC
This sequence comes from Pinus albicaulis, assembly GCA_034641835.2. Taxonomy (NCBI): domain Eukaryota; kingdom Viridiplantae; phylum Streptophyta; class Pinopsida; order Pinales; family Pinaceae; genus Pinus; species Pinus albicaulis. Next base: position 327,722,111 of record CM076573.1, read on the forward strand.
TTTAAGGGGAAAGTGATGAGGGAAGTTAATGATTTTGACTTTGCTTGCTGTGATTTTTCAGTGTATTTCCTGCTTCAGTATTTGTGATGAAATAATTCATTATCATAATTACCCTACACGTCAGCCCGTACATTGATGACGTCACTCCTCGAAAAACTAAAAAACCCTTTTAACTTGTAAATAAAGCCAATTTTCATGATTTTTCCGTTATTTTCGTTATTAAACGCGACTGTGCTCTCTGCTACGGTTTTCGAATTTGCATTGAAATCCACTGTTCCATTCAATTTCGCTCCATAAATCCACCAGACCTGAGTTCAAGCGTCCTCCTGCTACCGCCTGTTACCTGTTAAGAACCAGCTTTCTTCCAAGAACATGTATTTATCCTATTCCGCCCCGAACTACAAGTAAAACTCTGTGTTCTTTGTTTTTCGCTGAATTAGTGATTAAAACTCATCACTGAGATCTTCCCCAGAGGTTTTAAAACTGTAAATTGTTCCCCAGAAACTGCATTTGTATCAATTTCCTTCATTTGAAGTGAAATTGCACCCGGCCCGTGAAGAAAATCAGAAACCTCCGTTTTGAATCCACAAGAACCAAAATGGAGGCCCCGGCAGCTTTGAATGTAACTCCACTGAATGCCCCCCACAGAGAGTTGGAATATTTTCCTTTGGTAGATAAAGACTTTCAGATTAAAGACTTAGTGTTTGATGAAAGCCCCCTTCTGAGTTATTGTCGTTGCAGAGACGAGTACTCAAAGGGGCAAGATCTTATTGGGTTGTGGGAATCCAATCTCCCGAGATATCTCATCCCCTCAGTCATTTCTTTCCCAGAAATCATCCACTATTGCCATTCAAACTATGATCCCACTCAGAGAGCTGTAATATCCCCTGACCAGAGTGTTCTTTTCCACATTACTCCCCAGACTATCAATGCTATGCTACATTTTGACCCAGGTCAAGAACTAGCACCTTTGTCTATAGAAGCATTGATTGAAAAGTCTAATCAATTAACCCCAGAAAAATTGAAGTCCATTTGCCAGAATTTCATGTTGCCTGAACATCAACCTAAGGGACTTCCTCCCTATGGTTTTTATTATTTCAATACATTAGGAAGACTCATCCTAAATTTGATATCTTTTGTCTTGGGTTTCAATACCAGTGAATATGTTGATGAGATAACCCTCTCTTTGCTGTCTATTTTTACTCCTCGGCAACCTCCTGAAATCAGATATGACTTTGCCTCCTTCATAGCCAATAAGATCCATGATCAGTTCATGAGGCTAGATGATGAGAAAGTTTTCAAATATTCCTCAGTTATTTATCATCTCATTATCTTCTATCAATCAGAAAAGTTCCCTTTCCCTGTTAAAAATCTTGATGCCAAGGGAAACCCCAGGTCAGTTATATTTTGGTCTCCCATAATTCATTCTTCCTCTGATTCTCCTTATTCCTACACTGAGTTCATTGATCAGTTTGTATATCCTGCAACAACCTTGTTGACAGGAATTTCCCCCCCAAGGCTCAGTAATGAAATAAAGAAGACCTTGCAGCTTTCAAGGACTTATAAAGTTGGAGATTGGTATTTATATCAAAACCATACAGTTATCAGAATTTATGGATGTGAATTACATCCATTCAAGTTGCCAAGATATGTGCCCATGAGGATTTTTGCCTTGGAATATTTCAGGCAAATGAATAATTCGGATGTGATCCATTTTTGTAGTGTGAAGAAGAAAGCCCAACTAAGGATCAAAAGTCAATTAGGTCCTTTCATCTGCAACTCTAGGGAGGCCGAGCGAGAAGCAGAAAATATATTACAAAGAAAGTTCCAAACAACTTTCCGTTGGGTTCCTTATGATCCATATGGTTTTATTTGTGAAAAAAGAATAAAGAATAAATCATCCCCTTACATAGACCACAAGATTCCTGGAATAGAACAATATGCAAATCAAGATGAATGGGTTGCAGGAACACTAGTTGAGGAAGAAAGTGAAGCAGACAAAATGAACAGAATGATGAAAGATCTTGAGAAGAAGTATGACCTAGAATTTTGTGGTCAAGTGCAGGTACCCCACATTGGCACTTCTTCAGCAGCAAATCTACAGCAGACATTACAGGAAAGCAGTGCATCAGTTGCAGCAGGACCAAAAGGCAAAGGAAAGGAACCTGAAATCCAGGTCATTGAAACTTTAGTCATGGCAGAGAAACCACAAACTTCCAAAGCACCTGAACAAACCCAAGTTTCTCCCACTCAGGTAAAACACCTTGAAGTTTCAGAATTACAAACTCCATCCAATATGGAGATAGGAAAGAAAAGGCAGGTTCCAGACACTACTCCTCCTAAAGAGCCCTTAGGAGTACATCAAGCCAAAAAACATAAATCAGATCCACTTCCAGATGTGGAAATCATAGATGAGGTGTTTGATGATGGAAGGGAAGACAGTCAACTAACTGGCACAGTTAGTGAAACAAATACAGGACAGAAAGGAAAAGCTTTACAAAAGCAATTGAGTACTGAGGTATCCTCTTTCAGACCACCAAAAACAGATACAGGGGATATAAAAAGAACCTTCATTAATATAAAGGCAAAGAATGATCCATTAAGAATGAAGGTATATGATCAATATATTAAAATGGCTCCCCATAATCAGGAAAGGTTAATGTTAGCATTTGACATTTCACAAGGAAAAATGATGATGAGCCACTTCAAGTCAAAGGTGCCAAAACCCATGTCAGCAGCTGATTATATCAGAACAAATTTTGAGGTCCTGGCAAAGGACATTCATCCTTTGGACCAGATAGAGCTGCATAAACAAACTGGGGAAATGGTGTATTCCACTCTTACCAATAAGGCCATGGCAGCGCTAACGCTGCAAGATTCTTTAAATAACACAAGTGCCCAATTACAAATTGAGAAGGCCTCTTCTCAGGCCAAAGATAATAGAATAAAGTCTCTAGAAGAAATAATCATCGGCTTGGGTCACAACCCCAAAGACATTAAAAGCATTGAAGCACTAATAAAGAAGAAAGATGATGACATAGCTGCACTGAGAAAGCAGCTAAAATTGCCAGCCTCAAGGCACCCTCAGACCCAAGAAGTTTTGAAGGAGAGTTCACAAGAAGAGGTAATGGAGTTGCTCTTAAAAGTAACTGAGCGACTAAGTGAAACAGAGAAGGAATTGGAACAAGCTTTGCAGGAAAAGGAAACTATCAAACAGGCATCAACCACAGAAGCTGCTACAACCACAGGTACTACAACAGCAAAGCAACAAACAGAGCCAGAACAGGTAAACACTTCTGGTTTAAGTTCTGATGAGTTAATAAAACAAATGGAAAGTTTACAATTAAGAGTCACAGAACTTCAAGCCACTAAGTTACAATTAAAATATTTGGAGCAGAAGTATGATACATCCAAAAAGACAGTTGCTGAAAATACCAGAGAAATCAAAAGATTGGACAAATTAGTTAAGGCTTTAGAGAAAGATCTTTCATTAGAAAAGCCTTTGAAGGAAATAAATCAAATTCTTTGGGGAAATATAATTGAAGTAATAAAAAGTATTTGGCCTTCTATTCAAGCAATTTTTGAACAAAATGACTTGATTAAAATAGCTCAGGAAGAAATAAACAGAACAAGAGATGAACTAAGAGGTAGACCTGAGCAGGACAATCAACTCATTCAATTTTTGAATACCCGAACAAAGAAACAGCTTACAAGATTAGGAATTGAAGACAGAACCGGCACTATTTTGATAATAAAAAGAGTTTTCATCAAGAGAACTTTTATGCAGAATTTAGAAAGGAAATGCTCAGAGATTTTGGCTGATATTGATGCTTTCAGAGAAAAATTTCAGGCTTTATTGGACAATGGGTTACCCAGTCCCATGCTCACAGAGGACCAAATAATGGAACTAGAAACCTATGTCAAGAAAATAGAGAGCCATGCTCAAAACACAACTACTAGTTCTATCAGTCTACCAGAAGCAACGTTGCCAACAGGGAAAAATCTATATGACAGGTTGAAGAGTTTGTTTCATCTTGAACATGAAATAAAGCATTTGTTTCCTGATGAGCCCACTTTTTACAAACTCACAGAGGCTGATGAGACATTGAGAAAACTTAAGAGGACTACAATACCAGATGATCAATGGTGGAAAGACCTATTGGAAATTCTATGAAAATTATCTTCAGGAGGAGAATTTTATCTTTTTTACTATTATGTAAAAGATAAAAATGAGAACAGGTTAAAGAGTATCAGTTGAACAGATTAAAGAGTATCCGTAAAGACAAAGAGTATCAAACAAGCAAAGAAATTACTCCAAGGGACAGCACCGAGCCCTATTTCAGCACTTACCTCCAGCACATCAGCAAAATGAGGGAACAACACATCAGCAGTTACATATTATTCTATCCACGAGACTATTTGTCTCCTCTTTATTTGTAAATTACGCCTTAGTCACCCTAGATTATTGGCTAGGGTAGTGTGAGATTTTTTTTCAAGTATTTTTTGTATAAATAAACCCTCAAAGAGAGTATTGAGGGTGGATTCTATTACTCTGCTGTAACATTGAGATTTTCGGAATAAAAGCATTTTGGAGAAATTTATTCGTGGCTTACTGGATGACAATTTGAAGTTCAGGACTTTTTGCAGGATTCATGTGTTGGACTGCAGTTCAATAAGTCTTTCTACCCTTTGTCTTAAGTTTTATATTAGTTTATAATATCATTATGTCCATCTCTGAATAATTTACATAAAGGATTGAATCAGAATTTACTTAATTGTACTCTGATTTCAGATGTGATTGTTCTTAATGTTTTCCTCTAAATTGGTTATAAGCATGAATTCTTAAATGCTCTTGCTTTGCTAATTTAAACATTGTTGATTACTATAATAAAGCATTCTTCATTGCTCTTTGTTTGTAATCATCTTATTTCTTTCTTTTGAACATGGTGAAAGATTCTTAGCTGCCTTTCATCCCTTCAAAATCATCCCATCCACTTTGAATTTTAAGGATTGTTCTCTGTCTAGCTACCTTGCCCTGTAAAACCATCTTGAGTGTAGAATAGAAATCCAGTAAAGCCATCCTTCGACTCCATAGCCCAATGGACTGAAAGTTTTCAACCTTGCCCTTAGTTTGTGGATTCCACCATTTTTCAAAACAAACTCTTGGATCTATACCTAGCCTAAAACCTTCTAAGAACAAAGATAAATCATAAAGAGAGAGCCCTCTCTGGATGCAGATTGGCTAGATTCTGCATCTGAAGGTTGGTTTGTGGTTACCGCGGGTATACTTTCCTCTTACACAACTTCTAGGAAAACCTGAGTGATAACAGTAACCTCATGCTTTTCTCGTCTATCTGGGCTTACCGAACTTCCGCTAAGACTGCTATTGGATTCACACCATTTCAACTGGTGTATGGTCTGGAAGCTACACTCCCGATCAAGTGTGAAACCCCTTCTCTGAAGCTAGCTATCAAACTACTTCCTGGTACTTCACCAGAAAAGGAACGTTTGCTTTACCTCGAGCGCTTTTATGAGACTCGAAGACTTGCTGCTTTAGTCATTGAGGCACAAAAGAAAAGATTTAAGGTTCAATACGACAAATCTGTCAATCTTCACATTTTCTCCGAAGGTGACTTGGTCCTCCTTTATGACCAAGCCCATGACAAATTGGGAGTCGAGAAGCTCAAGCCAATGTGGCATGGGCCCTATATTGTTCAGCGTGCATTGGAAAGAGGTGCCTATGAGCTAGTAGATTATGAGGGTAATCAGTTGGTTGAGCCCCGAAATGGGCTCTATCTGAAGAAGTATTATGCTTGATCATAAGTATGGTACTTTGTGCATTAGTGTGTGATTCAATAATGCAATTTTTAGATTTTTTGGTGTGATATTTTTCTTTTCAGACATGTTTCCTCTGCTTACCTTGTGTTCCACTTGGTTTGCAAATGTCGGCAAACCATTATGTCGAACTTGTATTGCGCAGCATGGGCACTCTTCCCCCCTGATGGCGAATTGGTCAATCTACAAGGTCTTTGTTTGGGTCAAACAGCTAATAATATCACCGAATATAGTGCGGTCATCGAGCTATTATCAGATACAATTGATCTCGGTATCAGAGACTTGGTTATAAATTTAGACTCATAACTCGTTATGTTACAATTAAATGGTCATTATTCAGTAAGAAACCCTCAAATTTGGTGCATGTATTTATGTGTTAGATTATTGAAAAGAATTTTTTATTACAATACATATCAACACATTCCAAGAAATTTAAATACATTAGCAAATTATGTTTTAGATAGACATCCATGTCATATGTAAAAACCAACACATCACCATGATACATGAACACTTAGTAGCCATAGAAAATGATATATATATATATTGAGTATGTCAAGTTTGTTACATCAAAATATTGAAAAATATGTGTTTTGTGACACAAATGGCTCTATGAGCCTACACCAGTGTAAAAAAATATAATTGAAGGTTGTTATCTGCCCATATAGTGATCGTGATAGCATGTGCCTTCTTAGATAACTCGCCAATGTAACTGACATAGTCTGCCTAGGACCCCAAATTATGTATGCCTATGGTAGTGTAGTGGAATCTCGTCGAATATTGCTTACTCTGGGATGCCTTTAGTTAGGCCTGTCAAGTTACACTCCACCTCTGCTAGTGGGTTTGCTCCCTCCTCATAGGGAGAATCCTCAATTTGGAAAGTTATCCTCCACGCAATCGGGGACATACCAACTAGTCTCTCTAGTTTGAAATCTGTAAAAATATCATAAGTTTAGATCTCATAATACATAACAAAAACATTAAAAAGTAAAAAAAATGCCATTTTTTTTTTCTTGCATCAGACCACTGTGCGCCTAGCAGAAGAGGTAGATCTCGGTGTCCTCTGAAATCGATGCCTGCATATGCATAGTCCTCAACCATGATCAATTAATGACATAGCCAACTGAAAAACATTGTCAGAAAATGCATCTACGGACTCCCTCATTGGCGGGGCATGTTCTTGCACCACCTCTGCAGCCTCAAATCTCTCGGGGTTGGATCATATATCTCTAGCTACTGGTACTGAAACAAAGCCGCTCACTCCAAGAATAAAGTGACTAGGATGGATTCTTATTCGAATTGTTTCAGACGTCCCATATTGCACTTGGTTAGTTGGCTCTTCATGTTGGCCAACCACCCCTCACACCAGTTGAACATTGTGGGAGCAAGGAAATATACTATGTACTGGAACTGGGACTTTGTTGCCTCATGCAACACCTAGGCACAGGCTACTCAGGCCATACAATGAAATATTGTCCACAGAGGTATATTAGAGATGGTTTTAATATCTACCTTCCTGCTGGTAGTCTTCTTGGGACTTGGGAAATGTCTCTGGATGAGCATGTTAGTGCTCTCCCCTCTATAGAAATTATACAAATAGTATGTATATCAATGGATTCAATCCAATCATGCATTGTTCTAAAGCAATATATTCAATCCTTCTAACGATTTATTTGTGGAAAACACGATCGCACAATCACGCCAAGTAAAAGAAAGAAGCAAATCAATCCACAACACAGATATTTTCCTGGGGAAATATTGCTGCTCAAAACCCCTCTATCTTCTATTGTATATTCAACCAAGGAATCATGAGACAATTACAGTGCACTCTTCTCACAAGAGGCTCCTGCACTCTGCCAACTGTCTCACACTGATCTAGGCAAAATTGGTCCAACACTTAGCCAATTCTCAACCTGTCTTAAGCTTGCGTTGCTCATGTAATCTCTATGGAATGAAATCCCTATTCTTTAGGAATTTTAGCCTTCCTTGACTGCATTGTACATCATGGGAAATCCTATGGTTATATAACTGCATCTCGACAGTTTGCTAAAAATACAACTGATAGTTTACTTGCCTTGAAACTTTGTCTCAACTGGGTCTTCATTAGAACTTACATGCATGCAGCTATTAATAGTAAATCATCAGTCACTTGACATATCACTGCATGTAAATTAAATCTGATTTAATTCACTTGACCTCTCACTAGTACAGCAATCAGTTACAACTAGTTAGACTGACTTTAACTCACTTAATTGAGTTAACTGATTTCTCGTGCATTAAACTAATACACTAACTGCAACTTGGACTCTAAAACAAATAGAATCACTCTACATGCCTCACCAACCACCCTCAACTCGAATTTCATGAGCTAACTAAGTCTATCACACTCAGTTAACTATTACAAGTGATTATGAGATAAGATTACAATTTATTGTCCAATTTAATTACAAGAAAATTAAATTAGACACATTTCCAATTTATTTAATAAATTGTCTTGCACACTAATGTATTGCTAGGACCCATAACTGTGTGACCTGTGATCCCACACTAGTGTGTGTGTTGTCATGTTGTTTCTGGATGCCAATTTCACTGCTTCTTATTGCAAATTTCAACACTCCCTCTCAACAAGAAAGGAATCAATCTGTCTCGATTTGTACCTAATTTGGAATGTTCTTGCATGCACTTATCTAGTGTTGTTTGCACATGCAACTCTCCTGAAATTGAATAGCCTCCAAACAACTGAATCAATATAATGCTTCTGTCATCAAAGTCTTCTGACTGCTACTAGCTATTGTACATGTCTACTTGACTCTCTACACTGCTGACATATGCATCCATGCACTCTGCATTGCTACCAACTCTGATCTGCGCTCCAGTATCTAACACTTGTCACTCTGATTTATGTCCTCCTGACATATGCCTGCATCAATCTAACCGATCCTTCCTCCTCCTACTGTATTGTGGGCTCCTTGTAGCCAGGTTCGATCCATGAGACACACCATCTCAATGAATCCTGCCCAATTTCTTCTTGGGATTAATTCTGCACATCGCCACACCTCTCACCTGGAGGTATAGCTACATGTACTCCCTCTGCCCTTGTGGTTCAAAATTTCCCTCTCCTAGAGGTCTCTGCTTGAGTGGACTCTTCCACTCGGTCTCCTCTTTGCTTCTCCAATTGTGGCTGCTCCACAAACTTCTGAGACTACTTCTAAGGTTGCATATTGAGAGATAATTTCTCCCTCTCAACCACCAAGTCATTAACCATTGATTTTCTCCTCAAAGCCTTGCATGCATCCTCAAACTCGAGAGCATATAGGTTCTCGACTCTTGAACCGATCTGCTTCAACTATCCCCTGGCTATGTGTTTAAGGAAAACTTTTCCTTTTCTAAACAACACCTCATAACCACGGTATTCCAATACTGCTACGGAGACAAGATTCTTCCTTAGGCCTAGAACATACAAAACATCTGCGAGTCTGAGAGGGGAGACAAAATCCCTTTTAAAGGTAACTGTACATATGTTGGTCACGCTATACCTCCCGTCATCTCCAAACTCTATGTTCTGCTGGAGGTCCTTCTCCTCCAAGTCACTGAAGAGATCTCTATTCCCCGTCATATGGAATGAGGCACCGATGTCTAGATACCACATGTATCCCATTGTAGTGCTGGCCATGCATGCAATGAGAGTAAAATTAAGCTTGAACTGTGAAGCCAATGCTTCACCTACTCCAACTGCAAGCTCCTTCTTGCTTGCCTTCTTCTGTGGACAATTCAAAGCATAGTTCCTATGCTCATGATAGTGAAAAATACAATCATGGACAAGACTCTCTTGCCCCCTTTGCCTTGGGACTTCTTTCCCTTGGCTTTATTTCCTTTTCTGACTCACGCACATTGTAATTGTCCCGCCATCGCAAATTTTTCTAAAAAAAGAGCTGATTTTAAATCGACGATATCTCCCTCATCCGAGCTCCGATTCGACTGATTATTTTTTCCAATTTGGATATTTTTTTGCAAGGAATCCAAATATGCTATTTTTTTTAATTTTAAATTTTCATCAAATTTCACATATTCTCTACAAACTCACCACCCAAATAATTCTTGCTCTGATACCATGTATAAATTATACAAACAATATGTATATCAATGGATTCAATCCGATCATGCAATATTCTAAAGCAAGATATTGAATGATTCTAAAAATTAATTTGCAGAAATTAAACACGATCCCACAATCAGGCCAAGTAAAATAAAGAAGAAAATCAATCCACAACATAGATATTTTCCTAGGGAAATATTGCTGCTCAAAACCCCCTATCTTCTATTGTATATTCAACCAAGGAATCATGAAACAATTACAATTCACTCTTCTCACAAGAGTCTCCTGCACTCTGCCAATTATCTCACATTGATTTAGGAAAAATTGGTCCAACACTTAGCCAATTCTCAGCCTGTCTTCAGCCTACCTTGCTCACACAATGCTTGTGGAATGCAATCCCTATTCTTTAGGAATTTCAACCTTCCTTGACTGCGCTATACATCATGGGCAATCCTATGGTTATATAACTACATCTGGGCAGTTTTCTAAAAATACAACTGATAGTTTACTTGCCTTGAACCTTTGTCTCAACTGGGTCTTCATCAAAATTGACATGCATGCAACTATTAATAGTAAATCATTTAGTCACTTGACAGATCATTCCATGTGAATTAAATCTAATTTAATTCACTTGACCTCTCACTAGTACAACAATCAGTTACAACTAGTTAGAATGAATTTAACTCACTTAATTGAGTTAATTGATTTCTCATGCATTAAACTAATACACTAACTGCAACTTGGACTCTAAAACAAATAGAATCACTCTATATGCCTCACCAACCACCCTCAACTTGAATTTCATGAGCTAACTGAGTCTATCACATTCAGTTAACTATTACATGTGATTATGAGATAATATTACAGTTTATTGTCCAATTTAATTAAGGGAAAATTAAATTAGACACATTTCCAATTTATTTAATAAATTGGCTTGCACACTAATGTATCGATAGGAGCCATCACTGTGTGACCTATGATCCCACACTAGTGTGTGTGTTTTCATGTTGTTTCTGGATGCCAATTTCACTGTTTATTGTTGCAAATTTCAACACCCTCCAGTACGAGCTCCAGAGAGTTGGATCCTCTCTGCTCTCCTAGAAAACCCCGTGATGAAGTAGATTTATGTAATATATAACTCAAGTTCTTGATCCCCAATTATGAAAACTTGGTGATCTACGTCCCATATCCCGATTAGATATTCTAACAGATCTAGCTGAGCTCTTAGCTTTGAAATCTGGAAGAATTTAAGCAATCCACAATTCCTTAGTGCATTTATGGAATTTTGGTATTGGAGAGCTTGGTAGTCTTCCACCTCGTGGCCCCTCTCTTTCCATTCGATCACCATCTTCATTGAAGACACCTATAAAACATGTTCAAATGACATTTTAGGAGCTTTCATTGGAGTATATCTAGAAAATGAATCATTTAAAATGAATTAATTTCATAATTTTAAATATTCTCCACGCTCAACACGCCTGTCGGAATTAAAAATACGTTGACGACGTACTAGCCTAACAGGCTAAGAGTGATCGACGTAGGTTCGATAGGTTGAACCCGCGTTGATCACCTGCGAAATAAATATTTGAAATTCCTTCCCCAATAGAAAAATTTCTAAACTAAACAACCTATGAATGGAATCAAATTAAAGAGAAAGGATTGGGCTCTTACCTGCAGCTGACAGATTTTCGAACGGTGTCTTGGATCAGCGGCACCACTGATCTGAAGTTCAAGAGAAAATGGGGTAAAAAGTACTTTTACAATTTACTCCAAATAGAATGGTTAAAATGATTTACTTTTTGTCTATTTATATATTTTTGAAGATATTTTGACCATTATATTATTATTTTTTCTTGATATCAGTGATGCTTGTTGTTTTTGTAAAGCAAGAGGATCATTTATGGTGACAATAATCATTTCTGATGCAACGGGTTTTTATTTTATCTCTTTTTCAGACTTGTTAAAAATAAACAAAAAAAGGAACCCCCTGGAGTCATATTTCAACTATTTTCTAACTCTCGAAAAATGAAATATTTCCAAGTACTTGTCATTTCAAACTCGTTAAAGTGCATAAATTTTTGTGGTCTCAGTATACGTTTACCCATTTTTCAGGCTAAGATCACTATTTACGAAAAATGAATACCTTGATCGAACATGGTCAAGAGGTTCTCTCATATATTGTTTTCTACCTTTTCGGATTCGAGAGACGATTTACGAAAAGGCACATGATGGAGTTTTCTTTTCCATTTCTTTTTCAAACTCATTAAACATGAAAAATACACCGAGTTAATCTCCTATCGAACTCGTTAAATATTAAACAGTGAAAGGCTTGTCACCATGACAAGGTCGAGTTCCTCCTTCCTAGGGCTCGTTAACATTACTAGGATGGATTCATTCGAAAAATGAACTTATACACTCAACATATGCTATCCTCTTCACGCGGGCTATCAAAAATAAATATGTACTTGTTAGCAATAACGGGGTAAAATTGAAAGTGGAACATCCTATGTGTTTTGGGCAGCTTGTCACTCTTGAACATGACACTCATTTGCAGTTCGTTTCGGGTTGGGGATATCCTTCATTTTTAATTTTTCCTTCGTGGGTTTGGGAAATCCATTTGCTTCTTATTCGATCACCATTTTTGTCACCATGACCTCTAGTCCCATTTGAGTCAATTGTTGCCACACTCTGAAGTTGTGTCGCCAATATGTTCAAGATAAATCCTTTCTGTCACAATCAAACATCCTATTCTTATCTCACCTTCTCTGTTATAGTCCTGACTCACTCCTATCATCTTGAGATATCCTTTGTTTTCTGTCGATGATGTGGGAATCATTATGGCCCTCCTTCGACAAATCACCTCTTGTAAACTTCAGCTCATTATCTAGGAAGATGGTTTAGAAACTCATTTTTAGTACCTTGGAGCTTGCATGCCTCAATGGAAAGTTCTTTGTGTTCGACAAAAAGTTCACTTCATTGGCCTTCGATCAGATGATTATGTAAGTGTTCGACTTCAACACATTTATTCACACTTGTATATTGTGTTGTTGTACCTTGAGGGCCATCATCATTATTGGTGGTTTCTCTCTTGCATGTTAATGGTTCTCATTATTGACCGGTAATTAGGTGGCTTCTACCATGTTCGACATCATCACATCTATTCACATGTCTAGACTCGTATATTGGGTATATCAAGATCGAGATGAAGACCCCGGATCACATCTATTATTATCTAGGCTACTTGGAGTTATTGAGTATTGATGATTGTACACATGATCCTTTATATACAGATGGTTGCATCCATACCATGGATCTATTTCCATGGTCTCCTTGAGATGGATGTCTCCGACCATGTCGTGGGTTCATGTGTTATTTGATGCCTATTTTAGAGATATGTTATTAGGAATATTCATATCAGAGATGTAAATATTGTATTATGTTTGATTTGGCAGGTTTCCTGGTGGTATTCTGATTTCTTTGCATTGGTTCATAAAGCATTTCACCCATCATTCCCAGTTTTTCCTTCATGCTTTATGGGGCATTTATTACATAGTAATTTGTCACCTTGCCCACTTCCTGTCCATGATCTTGAAGTGCCCCGTGATAAATCCTGTGTAGTATATCCACCTGGGAAAAACACATAAAGATATCCTCTAAACACTGAAATAAAGTTTCCTTGAAGAATTACTAAAGAAGATGAGCTCAAACCCTAAATTTCTAGGTCAGTGATTTTCTCTAGTTATTTTCCCGTGCTGATGGCAGGTTGACTGTTCAAGCCTAGTGTTGTCAGTGCTCTTATGATTGAGAAAATTGTGTTGAACCCTTTCTGGTAGTGTTTCCTCAAATGGAGGAGAAGCTTTGACCTCAATAAGTTTCCAGGATGACGAGTTGGATATTGTTCGGTGGAGATAGGGTCGAGCTCTCTCATTTGGAGCTCTTGATCTTATCAATAGGGAATTTTCCCTTGAGAAGTGTGCCTTCCTCCTTCTTTTATGGGCTGCTAACTCCCTCTCCCTTTCTATAAATTGATCCCAATTCTTCCACTATTGGTTGGTCATTGTTGGATTGGTTTGATCATTCATCCTTGCATCCATGTATTGTGATAATTCCTAAACAATCATCTAGGAAGAAGGAGTGCTTAAATAGCTTTGGTGAAGGACTCAAACATCACCAAAGGGAGGCCTCCAACATAAAGGCCACGGTTGTAAGATCTCTCTTTTATATTTATCAATAATACATCTAATGTTTTCTTTCTATATTTGTTTAGTCTTTTATGCAAATAGCCTAATGTTCCTTGATCTGTTAGGTAGCTGATGTTCAATGTATGTTTTGAATTAGATTACATTTGTTCTTGTCTCTTGATCTCCTGCAGGTAATTGTACACCACTAGTAGCGAGGAGCGAGCCTGGAGGACTGTGGATCGAAGCCATCATCAAAGGATTCAAGCATAGCATCAAGAATTGGTAGGCATATTCCCTTTCTCATCCTCTTTTGAGTTTTAGCTAAGAAAGTTTGCATTAGATAGTCTCGTAAGTTTCTAGACCCACTCTAGAGCTAGAGAGATCGCCTCTGTCTGCAGAGGGGATTGTCTTCACGACACCCTCTCTGAAGAGAGTAAAAATCTCCAATACTTATCACCAACTTATGAGAATATGAAAACTAACATAGTTTCCAAAACATACCTAATCCATTATACATAATTTGCAAACAACTTCAAATCACATAATATAGACATCTAACATTTCTAGGTGATACACTCTTGATTCTTAACAAAACCACATGAAGAGGTTTAGAATACCTACCAACATGAGAATCAGATCTCACAAACCTGATACCCTTGCCAAGATATATCTTTGCACCAATGAAACAAAAAAATTATGCACTATAAAGATTGGAAGCAAACAAGATAGATAAAAAAATCAGATTAAAGAATGGAAGAAAAGAAAAAAGTTCTTAGAATTTCCACAAATGACAATATCAACTAATAGAACTCAAAAAAGGTACATCAAATAATAATGACAATGCAAGAAGTCCAAAGACATCTCTTAGAAGGAACAGGAAAAATCTAGTACAACGTTTGAAATATAATATCTAAATTTGTATGAAAATAGGACCAAAAAGCACATATAAGTTGTTTAGAAACAATAATAGAAATCATCAGTGGAACCCTAATAAAACCTTCGTAAAAAAGCATTTCTGAAAATAAAACCTTAGACATAATGTTCTCCCACCATGATGATAATACAACTCTATTGACCTCCACCATAACGATAATACAACTCTATTGACCTCTTAGATATACCTGAAAATCATCAAAGCCCATTAGCAGGAAAAATATAGACATCATATAAAAGCTGACATAATTTACGACATAAAGAATCAACAATACATAATTCTGTTAGAAATGAAAATACCCTTACTGCGATACATGATATTTAAAATTCATGGCTTAAATACAGACAACACCTAGCACCTTCTAGGAACATAAAACCTTCAAAAACGTAAGATATGTAATTTTAATAGAAAAACATTCATTGAACAAAGAGTTACAAGATATGATAAAAGCTAGCCCATAAACCCTAAGAACTCAATTATAATGAAATTTATCTTATAGAAACATATATGAATGTTAATAATAACCTAGAAATAGAGAGATAGCTAAAGATCCCAAAAACCCTATTGAAAACAAATTTGATATAGCTACTCATAAATTATGATTAAAAACTTAAAAATGTTGAAGTTTGATAACAAAAGCACGAAACCACGGAAAAAATAATGCAAAGGTGAAAGACTGCAATGAAATGATCATGGCTCTAGAAAATCGCCATTAACATATTACAAGGGAAAATATAGATAAAAAATAAATTCTCTTCAAGAGGTCATACCTTTGAATCATAAGCTCTTTTCCAAACTCTGATTTGTACTAATGATTTCATGGGTGCACCATCAATATTCAATGGCATCAATCAATGCATGGACTGGGTGTTATTTTTAGTCGAGAGATAATGTATTATGTGTTAAATTTATTTCATTTTATTCTTAATTTTTTAAGAAATGTCACACCCAATCAAAAAATAGTTTACTAATATTTCATTTTAACTTTAAGTTTTTTAAAGAAATGACATATCTAATCATAGGTAATTAGTCCAATCAACCTTTGTAACTAATTTAATAGTTTCCTAATCATAATTTACTTAAAAATATTTTTAACTTTCAAAAAAAGATTAAAAATATATATATATATATATATATATATATATATATATTACAAAACATTTGAAAACATGAGACAATTATTTTTGTTAGAAATAAAAGTCAAAGCATTTTGACTAAAAACTGATTTCTAAACTTGTTGTTGTGACTTGGTCCTTAACATTTATATGATTTCCTATAGTAGAGGCTCGGTCACGGTTTAAGAAGTTGTTGGTTCATGTGGCTTTGGAGATGTTATTTTCCCACAAAGATTGTACTATTCAGATGGTTGGTTTGGAAAAATTGCATTTTAACATGGGACAATTTGTGGAGGGGAGTCTGTGGCTATAACTGTGTTACATTTATTTTTACAATGTCCTTTTGTTGTTGTTATTTGACTACAGGTTTTGCAGTCACACAATTTATCCTTGGGGCGGTGCTTTCCTACTTTGGAATTTTGTTTCATATAGTGGTTGAATAGGTGTAGGAATCGTAGAATGTTACCCTAGTTGACTATTTGGGGCATTTGGTGGGCTAGAAATGCATTGATATTTGAAAATAAGCACTTTGATGTGGGATGGATTTATTGGATTTCTTCAAAGATATGTGCATGGTACAGAGAAATTGCACTGAGGGATACAAAGCAGAAACCACAAAGGCCACCTAGAGGCCCTTTAATGTTCGAGTACTAGAATATATTTTTTGATGGAGCTGCAAAATTGAATAATAGTGGGCATGGCACGGTGATCAGTGAAAATTCAAATAAACAATTGCACTTTTTTGTATGGAAATAAAGACAACAATACTAGAGATAAAATTATTAGATTATGAGATTAGAAATAAAATTATTAAATTATGAAGCGTGTTGTTCTTTTCTAAATAGATCAATTTGATGCAAAGATAGTAATCAAATGGATAAATAAAAGAGCGAGACTCGATGGTTCTATGTTGTCATGTATTGCATCCGGAACCTAAAAAACTTATTTGGTTGCATCACCTTCATTCATATTTGGTTGCATCCGGAACAGTCGGAAAACAAACAAGATGTAAAGTCATTAATACTAAATGAGTGGCCGACAACATGATTTTGATTTAAGAGGTGGTGCACTTCATATATTTGTCGTTCAAAATGGTCCCATGTTTCTACTTCATGGAATCTACCACTTTTTCATGGTGACTGCGCCATCACTTCTATTTTCTAAATCCGACATCACACTTTGCATCGAAACCAACTGTTATTCTATTTTCTTTCTCTTCTTTCACACTGCTTCAACAATGAAGTCGTGAATCATTTCATTTCAGCAACTTTATGTCGCATCAAGAGAGGGCCATTCGCATGTTTCTACTTCATGGAATCTCACTATTTCCAGGCCCACTTTCATGTTTTGCTCTTTTCACTTCTATTTTCTAAATCCGACATCACACTTTGCATCGAAACCAACTGTTATTCTATTTTCTTTCTCTTCTTTCACACTGCTTCAACAATGAAGTCGTGAATCATTTCATTTCAGCAACTTTATGTTGCATCAAGAGAGGGCCATTCGTAGTGGACAGCTGGAAAGATGTTGACTCGACGCCAACGGCATCTTTTCCATTCGACTGTTGGGAAGGAAGTTGAGCGGAGGCGGGGTCGAGTCGTTCTCAACAGTTTTATTTTCTTGTTTTGCTTGACTTAGCGAATCAATTTTCTTGTTTTGCTTGACTTGGCGAATCTATTTCGTACTCGACAGCTGGCAACCATATCTTGACGTCATGTCGTGAGAGAATCATCGGTGCTTGACAGCTAGTGGGGACTTGACGTTTCACGCGCTCTCAAAGAGCGATAAAAAATAATAAAACACTAGCACACTAGCAGTGGAGAAGTGGGCAATATGGAAGTAAGTAAAATCAACATTTAAGTGTAATTAAATAAATTTAATTTGCATTTTCAAATGCAATATTCAAAAAATGTCAATTTGTTGTTTCAAATTCAAATCCATTTGTTTTCACATTTTATATATGCTTGAAATCCATGAATGTATTACAAATTTCAAATATATTTATGAAAGAATGCCTATGACTTCATGTAACCATTAGATTCATAACTCCATTCCTTGGACCCAAATCTAACAATCTTCATCCATCAAAGCTTGAATAGGTTTCAAATATGCAAAGTATGACATGCTCTTGCCTCAAAAAGACCTAAACACTATATATAGTTTAAATATTATTAGATTCGAACACTTTCAACACAAAATTTGGTAAATTTCAAAGTTTCACATATAAGAAATTCAAAGTTCTCATCCATAAGTAGTTCCTATATAGGGAATGGTTTCACATTAAAATAGTCCATATCATCTTATTTTGTTGGAAATCTTCCAGGAAAAGGATCTGCCCTAAAGTATCCTCTACAGCATAGGCAAAGCCATGAAGCCATTGAAAGATCAAGATCTCATGAGTAGCAAAGCTCAACAATACAACCAAACCATAAAATACCCAACTCAAAGCTTAACGTTATATGCCTTAATACATCCAAAGCATAAAATACCCAATTCAAAGCTTAATGTTATATGTCTCTTAATGTGAGACATGAGACTCAAAATTTTCCCAAAAGGCGTTTGCACGTTAGGGTGTCCATCTTTTCAGATAACATGCCATACCATGTCAATCTGGAGCACAAGAGAAGAAACCAAGTGTTTTGGACAATCCATGGAATTGTATGGAATTGCAAAGTGAAAAGCAACACCAAAATTGTTTCAAAAGTTCTCCATGGAAGGTTTTCACACAAAAACAGAAGAAATAGCCTGAAAATCATTAATATTATCAACAAGATAAAAATTTCAAGCCTATAGAAAACAATAAACATTTCCCCCTTATATTTTCTCAAATGCCCAATTAATTTTGTGCATTTTTTAAAGATTAATGAAATGTTTAAAGCCATCGATGATGAAAAGCAATACCTTTGATCATTTTTTATGTGCCCAAGCAATGTTTCCATGTTTCTAAAGATTAATGAGACTGTCTAGGCCACGGATAATGAAAGACATTACTTTTCAAATTTTATCAGTGCCCAAACAACATTTTTTCCTTTATTTGAATATTAATGGAACTTTTTCCCATGGGTAGTGAAAGACATTCCATGAGAGATTTCCTTAGGAGAAAGACCAAAAATGATAGCATTTTGAATATACTATAGACTATATTATTTTTAAGAAAACACTTATAAACTATATTATAAATTATCTATATTCCCTTTAAAATACATGTTTTCAAGAGGATTTAGAAACATCAATTGTTAAATGTTAAATATGCTCAACATTCATACAATAATGACGTTAACAGTCTTGGGGTTGCGACGAAGATCTTCGTGTTTTTTCCCTGGAGCAGGGTCCTTTCAGATAAGTTTTTCCTTATGCGCTTGGAGTATGTTCAGATCTTCTCTTTGACCGATTACGCGGCGCTTTGAACAGCTGCGCGGCGCATCGAGCTGTTGCGTGGCGCTTGGAGATTCTACTGTCTCTTTTTGTTTTATTGCCTCCTTTGAAGCTTTGGAATGTTGCACGCTCTGCCAGTGCGTTTTTCCTAGCTTTTTTTTTATTGTTTTTCCTTCTCAAGGCCTGTCATGGGCTCTCCGGACACTGTCTCGGAGGATACTTTCGAACAATCTGCAGCAGATGCCTTCTCCACTCTGGTTAAAACCTTACAGCCCCAACGACCTCGACCAGCTCTTTCGAAGTTTGTTAAGAAACTGGATGGGTTACAAGAGGTCGAGCTTCCTCCTACTCTCCCTCGAATGGCTGCGCTCGCTCTAGCTGATCGGGGACTCATTGGTCAATTCAATGGCTTATGGCCATCTCCGAAAACAGTTCAACGATGGATAGAAAGGAATTGGGCAGACAAAGTTGATGGTAAAATCTCCATTCGCTTCTGCGGAAAAGGCTATTATACCTTCCACTTTGAATCAAGAGCAGATAAGGACTTAATCTTCAGAAATGGCCCTTATTTCATGGACTCCCGTGGTTTATATCTGTAAAAATGGACTCCAAATTTCGATCCTGAGCTGGATGTCCCTAATGCTGTCCCGGTTTGGGTCCGGTTGCCGCATCTCCCACTCCACTGTTGGGGAGATGACTCGGTTCGTGCCATTGGCAATGCTGTCGGGAAATACATTGATCGGAGCGAGCCCAAGGATAATATGCAGGCATGTGCTCGTATATGTGTTGAAGTTGACCTCGGCAAGGGTCTCCCAGAGGCAATCAAGCTAAAGGTGGATGAATGGACGCACATTCAGCAACTGGACTACAAAAAAATTCCCTTTAAATGCAAGGTATGTCACGAATATGGCCATTTTGCCAATAGATGCTCTAAATTAGTTAATGTTGAACCTGCTCAATCAGAAGAACAATGGGAAGTCGTTAAAAGAAAGAAGACTGCAGCTGGCCCGAAAGCAAATCCTGAAGCTGCTCCTTCCAAAGCTGCACCCTCCAAACCACCCCCCTCTTCTACTTCTCCTAAGACACTTCCCTCAGCTGCTACCCCCTCCTCTTCTACCCTAAGCCCTTCCAATCCGGGCCCTACCTCTGACCCTCCTCTAAACTCCTTAAATCCCTTGAGCGCCCTTTCTCTTCCTGAAAATGATCCCCCGATTACCCTTGAAAACTACCCCCCCATTATATTTTCCCTTTCTCAATCCTCCCCTTCCCACTCTGTTAACCCCCCCTCTTTCCGTTCAACAAGGAGCTCCTCGAAAGAACATGGGGCTAATTCAGAATCTCAAAAAAAAGGGCCTGGCAGAAAGACTAGCAAACATCAAAGGGATGAAAATGCCCAAAAAGATATTGCTATGGGAACTCAAATCCCATAGAAACCTATATATTGAATCAAAATAGCAAAGAAGCAGCACAAAAGGAGAAAGGGGGACGAGAAACCCTCCGAACCCCACATACTCAATGATAAAAGTCATTTCATGGAATTGTAGGGGACTGGGGCACCCCTCAAAAATTGTTGCCTTGAAGGATTTTATAGATCAAGAGAAGCCAGGAATATTAATGATTCAGGAGACAAAACAAAGACTGCAAGAGATAAAAGGAACTATAGATCAACTCAGACATTATGAGGGACATATTTGTGAAGCAAGAGGAGCCTCTGGTGGAATCACCACTATCTGGAACAAAAGTGTTTGGACATGCTATCAGTCAATTTTGGGTTAAAGTCACTTTAGAAGAGCAAGCAGAACACAAACAAATAGTCATATATAATATTTATTCACCGAACCATTTTAGAGACAAAGAGTAGTGTTGGGCCACTCTACAAGAAGACATCCAAGCTGAAAACAACAGCAATATCATCCTTGGGGGAGATCTCAACCTTATATTACACTCCAATGAGAAAAGAGGAGGCATCTTTACATCTGATCCGTTTAGAACAACACTAGAGAACATCATGCACGATCATGACCTAGCTGATATCATCCCAAAAAACCGGAGGTATACTTGGAATAATCGCAGATTGGGAAAAGACAACATAATGGAGAGGCTTGACAGAATTCTGATAAACACCAATTTCCTCTCCAACTTCTCCACAGCGTATGCCGAAATCCTTCCTTATCTAGCCTCCGATCATTATCCCACCAACATTGTTCTTGAGACTCACTGCCCATTGGGGCCGCTACCTTTTAAATATAGCTCTATATGGCGCAACAACCCAACTATGGATCAGATAGTTAAAAAAGCTTGGCAGCATCATGTTGAAGGATCACCGGGATTCATTTGGGAAAGTAAATTGAAAAATACAAAATATGCATTGAAGGACTGGGTGAAGCAGAATTATAAAGAACCAGAAAATACCAAAGCTGATATACAAAACAAATTGAAAGAAAATCACAGAAAAATAGAGGACAAGGGACTCTCCCAAGAGGATAAAGCACTTGAAAGTGAATTATATTATCAGCTGTACCGTGCCAATAGAGAAGAAGAGCAGAAATGGAGATTAAAATCAAGGTAGCTTTGGCTTCATGGAGGAGACAAAAATTCTGCTTTTTTCCATAAGCAAGCAACTGTCAGGAAAGTAAAAAATAATGTCACCATGATTTGTGATGAGGAAGGCCTTCCTCAAAAAACCCAAGTAGCCATCAAACAAACAACCTCTGCTTATTACCACTCTCTCTTAACAGAAACAAAGGAAACATAGGATTACTCCAATCTCCTATAGCACATGCCCAGAGGAATCAGTGAGGAAATCAATGTAGATTTGGCTAAAGAAATCTCTAAAGAAGAAATACAAAGTGCCATTTGGAAGCTTCAGCCAGATAAAGCCCCAGGTCCAGATGGATTTCCAATCTGTTTCTACAGAACTTACTGGGGAACAATTAAAAAAGGCCTTGTTAAGATGCTAAGATGGTCTCAACGCAACTGCAAAATAGGAGGATTTACCAATGCCACCCATCTTGCCCTCATTCCTAAAGAAAATCGACCCTTATCCTTTTCTCGTTTTCGACCCATATCGCTGTGTAATTCTTCTTATAAAATACTGACAAAAAATTTTGCTACTCGTCTTAAACCCCTCCTCCCCTCTCTCATTTCTGAAAACCAAGGGGGTTTCCTGGCCAATAGACAAATCTCGGACTCCATCCTTCTTGTCCAAGAGGTCATACACTCCAGTCAAGCAAGAAATGAGAAAGGTTTTATCTTAAAGCTGGACTTATCCAATGCTTTTGACCGTGTTCGGCACTCCTTTCTTTTTGCTGTTCTAGAAAAAATGGGATTTGCCACAACCTTCATCAATCTTATTAAAGCCTGCATTTCTGGGCCATGGATCTCTCCTCTTATCAATGGTCAACCTGGACCTTCCTTCCAATCCTCTCGCGGACTTAGGCAAGGCTGTCCTCTGTCCCCCTATCTATTTATTTTAATGGTTGAAGCCTTCAGCAAAGCTCTGGATTACAATCGCTGCATGGGCCTCATCACCGGAATTAAATTTGATAATGGAGTCAAGAACATCAACCATTCCTAGTTTGTTGATGATACTCTTCTAATGGGGGGAGCATCAGTTATCATAGCCAGACGCTTCAAAAATCTTCTAGATCAATTCATGAGCTATTACAGAGGTTTGATAAATTACCACAAGATCTGTATTTATGGTTGGAACGCTTCCGCACAAATTATTCACAGAATTGCTAGTACTTTTGGAGTGTCGTGCAAGCTGGATTGGGAGCATTTTACTTATCTGGGCATGCCAGTGAGTGCTGGCAACCTGAAAGATTCTGCTTGGGAAGTTATCATTGACAAGATGAAAAGGAAGATAAAGCAATGGGGAACCTCTTGGCTTAATCCAGCAGGGCGCCTCATCCTTCTTAAAGCAGGGCTCTCTTCTCTGCCCTTGTATTGTTTTACACTCATGCAAGCTCCTGCCAGCTTCCACATTAAAATGGATGCTCTCCTTCGACAATTTATTTGGCAAGGGGGGCGAACTGAAACTAAAAAATATAACCTGGTAAGCTGGAAGCAGGTCATTCAACCGCTTGAGAAAGGAGGGCTAGGAATCAAATCCCCTAAACTTCTAAACCTTGCCTTTGCTGGTAAACTTGTCTGGAGGCTCATTACTGGTCAGAACGCCTGGTGGAAGACAGTCCTAGAAAAAAAATACCTCGGCTTTCCAAGGCATCAACTATTGGACCTTGAACTCCCTAATAGAACGTGCTCTAAAATCTGGAGAATGTGTAAGAAAGCCATTCCTTTTCTTGAACAAAATACCTCCAAAGTGCCCAAAGGTGGCAGCCACATTAGGATTGGAGAGGATAAAATAATGGGGCAATAGCCTATAAACCAATGGCCTGGAACGCAGCAGATTTTAAACTTTTTTCATAACACAGGAATTCAAAATCTGGACCAGATCTCTTATTGGGATGCCAACACTCATCTCTGGAAAGGCTGGTCCTTCCCCTGCATTCCGACAGACATAGAAACTAGTCTCAACAATTTGCAAACCCATCTTCATGGTATAGCTCCTACCAATCGCTTCGCTGCTGATGACTTTCGTTGGGATCCTTCAGGTACTGATTATACCATAAAGGCTACCTATCATCAGATCTGTAACAATGTTTTCCCCATGTATATTTGGGTGCAGTGGAGAATGGTTTGGAAGGCAGAATCTCTTCCAAAAATAAATTTTTTTCTTTGGACCCTTCTCAGAGGGAAAGTTCTCACCTCTGAGAACCTTAGAAAGAGATGAATAATTGGGCCCTCTCGCTGTCCAAATTGCCAATCTGATGAGGAGACAAGCCAACATCTTTTCATAGAATGCCCCTTTGCTTTTGCTTGCTGGAAGGAAGCATTCCATAGTCAAGATCTTCCTTGGGAGCCTAGAACAAGCATTATTGAAGCATTGCACATACGGAAAAAGAGCTACCCGTGGAGAAAAAAAAAAAAATAACATAGCTCGAAGGGTTTGGAATGCCCTGCCCTGTACTCTTCTATGGAACATCTGGTTGGCAAGAAACCGCATGATCTTCAAAGGAAAGGAAACAAGCGTCAAAAAGCTCTACAACAAAGCATGGAGTCTCAACCTGGAAGCCCTATCCACGAAATGTCAAGGACATTTGAACACGCTGGACCTCCATGTAGAAGAAAGGAATTACATAGGGTACCTTCTCGATAGAAACAATATAGTACAAAGCGGAAGCAATCCCAGTAGCAGAAACAACTCCAGGTACAGCTGGAAACTCAGGATGACAGAAGAGGAATTTGCAAGATGGCTAGGAAATTGCAATACACATTATCTCTTCTTCGATGGTGCCTCCAAGTCCAACCCAGGAATGGCTGGGGCTGGAGGACTCATCTGCAACAGAAATGGCGGGGTTCTAATGGATTACGAATGGGGTCTGGGCACTTTATCTAATAACATAGCAGAAGCCCTAGCTCTCTACCAAGGCCTGATTCAGCTTCAGAAACTTGACATCAACACAGCGGTTATCATAGGAGATTCAGCCATGGTTATTAATCTGATGATAAGCAACAGAAAAGCCCCTAATTTGTTTATTCAGCAAATCATAGGGCGCTGCCACTCAATTGATCAGCAGATGAATGGGAATCACTTTTATCATGTTCTTCGAACCCTCAACAAAGAAGCCGATAAAAGGGCTAACAGGGCTTGTTCTCATTCTGTTGGATATCTTCGGTGCAACGGTGCAGATCAACTCTCCTTCTTGCCATGATCAGCCTTTTTCTTCTCTGTATTTCCTACCCACAGCAAAACTTTGCTTCTGGCCCCCGAAAATCCAAGTTCAGACCCTCTGCAAAGTCACAAAGTCTCTTGAGTCTGATACACACAGAAATAAACTCTGCACTCTCAAAATTTCTCTCTTTCTGTGATGGTCCTTTAATTTCTGCGCATCCTCATGTTTATGGGCCTCCCCTTGATCCATTGAACGCACTCATTTCTACTTTGACCACTGTCATCCTCCACATCGTTGCTCCCTGTTCAAAACTCCAAGTTTCTGCGTGTCACTACCCTTCTAACTTTGTTTGTTATGAGCCTCTGATTTCAACACCCTTGTCCCTGCCACGGTGTCAGTCTTGCTGGGCGTATCGCAACCTTATGAAACGGATGGAGATCTACGCGCGGCAATCTCACCTTTTTTAAATCTCAATTATGAAATGTAAAGTGCGCTTTTTATTACTTCAGTTCGTCAGAATTTACACTACTGCTCTCTTTTTCACTACAAAACTAGCCAGATGTAAAAATAGAACTGATACCAAAAACACAGGTTTTTGGCTTTCCTCCTGCCATTACCCCCTTGTAATTATGGAGCTTTGCCTCCTTTTTTTCTTTGAATACTAATCCAGCAACCGACATTGTGAAAAAAAAAAAATGACATTAACAGTCTTGAAGCGATGAGCTATAAGAAGTTATTGTCTTAAAGATGTTTCAACTACCCACTTCATTGAAATGAACAATGATTGTTAGGATTAGCCATCTCCCACCTTTAAAACGACATTTTGTTGGCTTTTCAAACCAACCAAGTTGGCCGGTGTTTGGGTCTTTTCTACCCTTGAAGAGAAAACACAAAAAACTTTAAAAGGAAAATTTGTATGACTCCCCAATATAAAAATATTCTTCACAACACTCTTGCTTTTGATATGGTCTTGCTTTTCATAAGGAAATATTTTCCATATGGTCTTCCAACACTCTTGCTTTCATAAGCTGAAAAACCCTTTCACATTGAATCCTCTTGGTCGCCATATTGTTTTCTGATCAAATAATTTTAGCTTCTGAGAATTCTGAGGATGTGTGCAATTAATCAGAAATGGTTGAAAACAATATTAGATGAAAAGAGATGCCAATGGGTGAAAACATGTAACAGATACTGATACCAAACTTGGGGACATGGAATGTCATGAGAGGAACACTTATGGTTTTCATAGTGTTTTCGTGCTAACAAAGTAATTATGATATTTGCACGCTTCGAAAAGAAATATTTTTAAAATAATGAGTTTACATATTACGTGGCGGATGGCGAATCTATGAACTGTACCCTAAGGAACAACATCATAATAGAACTCAATGAGAAATAATCTTAATCCGTCAAAATTTGTACTATATAAAATAGTTTTAGATAATAAGATATCGCACTTGATGAACCTTCTTTTGACCTTGAGTTAGAACGCCACCAGAGAGACTACCTTGCCTTGCCCTTAACAAATACTAGGCCAGAGTTTTAGCATTTGCCTCACAGTTGTGCTTTCTATTCTCCTCGCCCTTCTTAGATCAAAATAACAAAAAACAATTTACAAAGTGACATAGGTATTAAGAAAACGTTTAATTCATAATCATGTTGGAAAAGTGACACAGGTATTTAAAATTGGATGTAAATGATAAATAATAAAGTTGAGGTGAATAAATTAAGAACATGTAATAAATGATTATTTATTTCTTTGCTACTGCACTTTCACTTAGGTTTGAAGTGTAGTGCCTCTTATTATCTACCATTTTCTAGTAGTTTAAACACTATTGCGATTAAATAGTAATATTTAATATCATGAGAGTTGTATTATCGATCAAATTTGCAAAATTCAAATATTCATTTTTTTGTCAAAAAAAAAATTCAAACTTGAATTCTCAATGCCATTTAGCAGTAATTTGCTTGCTTCCCTGTATATTTATGAGTTGTTACTCACATGCGACTTCCTTGGACGAGACACACTAATAAATAGAAATTTAATAGATTAAGGTTGTCGTTTATGGTAGATAGTGGCAATAAATATTGAAGTTTTAAAACCATACCCTCCATTCAATTCAGAGATTGATTTTATTCTAATACATTTGATAACAGTACCATTGAATGACAGGGAAGGTTAATAAGACAAGATAAATATTGTAACTCAAAATCTTATGATCAGGATAATTGACATGCAAGCAAACAATATTGGGATGTTACAATATGTGAGAAGTGACAAATGTAGAAGATGTAACTTTATGGTTGTGCAGAGAGAAGGCATGTGTGAAGGAACAACACAAATTTTCTTCTGCACACATGAAAGTTGGCTAAGTATAAAAATACTTACCACTACAATTTCAAGGCACAACATGCACAAGATGGAGAGAAAAGAAAATATTTAATTTATAATTGTGTTGGAAAAGTGACCGAGGTATTTACACTTGGATGTAAATGATAAATTATAAAGTTATGGAGAATAAATTAGGAAGGGTAGCAAATTATTATTTATTCTCTATTTAACATAACAAGAAAAGTAGTGCTTTAGAGAATATACGACAAATTAGGTAAGCGATATTCAATCCTTAACATCATGGAATATTTGAAACTAGATTTTATGAATATTATTTAAAAAAGAAAAATGTCAATGGAAACAATTGTTTCATAGAAAATTACCAACAATATGAAGCAAATAATTTTTTTTCCTTTCAAATATAAATCTCTACAAATACAAACATACCAAGGTTGTTAAACACCTAACTAACTTGCCGCGAGCCTCACATATAGCAGGGGAAGCAAATTCATGATGATAAATACACACAAAACATGGGAAATTGGCTGAGATAAAAGAAATAAACATGCATTAGTAATTCACGTGCATTATAAATATTAAAATACACAACCTATCCTCTTTGTTCTCTGATTCTAACCACAAACCTATATATTCAAATTTATCTTTCTTTCTACTAACTCAAAATAAAAGAGAATTGTCGTTTTACAATTACAGTAAATTACCATAATCTTTATGGAATATCTATGCAATTTAATCATAGACAAATTCATCACATAACTAATTTAGAATCTTGGTGGAAAGGCTATCTAGATAAACCTCAAATTTACAAATTTATTAAAATCGTTATATAAAGCCTCAGCCTATCCACAACCCCTACTATTGGATCGCAACAAACTTGGTGATTTGAGACAAAAAACCAAGAACAATAAACTCTAAAATTTGTAAACTAACCAAAATAGGCAAAAAAGTAAAACAATTAGAAAATCACCTAAAATCCAGTAATTCCATGTTTTGACTGCTGAAACATTATAAAAAAACTAGAAGAGCAAAGCAATCTGAAACATTTCCCAAAAAATAGAACAATGATAATTTCCATCTGCAAACTCCATCGACATTCACATGAATATAAGGAATTAGAATAAGCAATTCAGATTTTATACAAATTGACTAGATTTATATTAAATAACAACACCAAAACCCTATTCTAATATCCAAATTTGACACTCTTGCATTGTGCACTATTTTTTCAGTTCAAATGAGTAAAGTTGAACAATGATTCCTCTTTTATATGCATATAAATATAATTATTACATATTTTTAACATTACATATTGTTGAGAAGGTAAATCCCCTCTGCGGACAGAGGCGATCCCTACTAGCCCAGCAGGGGTCTAGCAACAAACAAAAAATGTCATGACGCAGGTTCCTAATTACGAATGAAAAGGCTGGAGATAAGAGCCTACCTGGATTCCAACGCTAGGGTCTGAAGAAGAAGCGTCCCCGTTCCTCAAGCTTGGCAGATCACAATCCCTCCACGATCTCCGCGGATGAACACACACTGCCTAGAAATGACAGTCTGAGCATAGAAACCGGCATACGTAAAACTGCCCGTGAAAGGACATTACTCGCATTAACATGATAGGCTTGAGTAGAACCATAATCATAATCATCTATTAAATAAGCAATGAAAGATTACAACGAGACCCGCGTAGCGGTCTCCTTGAACGAGTCTCCGGTAGTCACGTCTGCAAAGCTCGCGGGAAAGGGAGAGAAACCTCGAGTCTCTCGACGATAGTCTCCTTACTTGAGTCGGCCTTAAGGGAAGAAAGAGGGCTCTTACAGCACAAAGGCTCTTGGGAATTTGGAGATTCAAAGCTTAGACACTTCAAGACTAGCTTGCCATGGAATTGAGCAGGCTTTTATAGATGGGGAAGGAGGGAGTTGGGATCCCTATTATTGTGGGATTGGCCCTATCAACAGGAAGGTTCCATGGGAGGTGGCAAAACCACTTCCCTCCATAGAACTCCCGCAGCCAACCTCCCAACTCAAGATAGGTGATGGTTTGTGAATTTGTTAGAACTCAACTCCCGCCATCCATATTTAAAGAACAACTCCCAAATTGGGTGGCGCGACTACGGCTCTATGACAGAGCGCCAGGTGGCGCGACCTCTTTGCATTAATTTCCCCATTGGCGCGAGTACTGAACTTCTTGCCCGCGCCAATGCTAAAAGGGCTGTTTTTTATGACTTTTGCAAGGAGATGTCTCAAGGGCAAATAAAGCTCATGTTCAGAGGGATGCATTGATGATGTTTTCAAGGCATGAAAATGTCCACAGGTCACAGAATGGGTCCTCCATTGTGCGGGATGGGGAATGGTAAGGACGGTGACAAATTACTGTGTAACACATATGCATGACTTAAGTAGATTACTGACATATGTTTAAGTTACTTATTCACGGATTAAAACATCCAAGCATCTGTATATATTTTTCCACAGTTGATATACAATATATTTAATTATTGACAATGTTTCTACATGTGGAACATTGAAAAATATGTCACCCCGTTAAACAAACAGAGAAACAATTAACAATCAATGTGTTTTGAATATGAGCCTTGAGCATAATAAATATGTTTAATCAACTCTTTCCATAACCTCGTATCAGAATGTGCATTTCATTTTCCAAACATAGATAGGCCTTAACACAATAGGCCTAACTGATAACTTCATGGTACATAATGACATTTGCAAAATTTGGAATAAATGTTTTCCTTCAAATTACCTAGGAACTATACTTCATGATAATGTTCTCCTCTTTACAAAAAATGTTAATCACTTCATTTAAATTTGAAAGGTACTATAACCAATGTATTGTAATGTTTTTGGTACATAGTAGTTCATCGAAGTTTGGATGCCTTCAAACAATTATGGAAATATCACTTATATCAGGAATTGGACAACAAGAATACCAGTGAATTTCTAAGCAATAATAACTCAACATTGAAATTATTACATGGCCCACCACATTTGAGAATAGGCATTGGAAGAAAAACTTCTAAACACAAAGGACTTTGACGTCACCCTCTCTGAAGTGAGTCAACATGGGCAATATCGATCACCAACTTATGAGAATATGAAAACTAACATAGTTTCCAAAGCGTACCTAATCCATTATACACAATTTGCAAGCAACCTCAAATCACTTAATATAGACATCCAACATTTCTAGGTGATACACTCTTGATTCTTAACAAAACCACATCTAAAGGTTCAAGATACCTACCAACATGATAATCATATTTCACAAACCTGATACCCTTTCCAAGATAGATCTTTGCACCATTGAAATGGAAAATTTATGCACTAAAAATATTGGAAACAAATGAGATAAAGAAAAAATCAGATAAAAGAATTGAAGAAAAGAAAAAAGTTCTTAGAATTTCCACAAATGAAAAAATCAACCAATAGAACTCAAAAAAGGTACATCAAATAACAATGAAAATGCAGGAATGCCAAAGACATCTCCTAGAAAGCACATGAAAAAGTCTAGTACAACGTTTGAAATATTGTATCTCAGATTGCATGAAAATAGGACCAGAAAGCACATATAAGTTCTTTAGAAACAACAGTGGAAATCATTAGTGAAACCCTAATAAAACCTTCATAAAAAAACATTTTTGACAATAAAACCCTAGACATAATGTTCTATCACCATAATTATAATGAGAAACTTACTTCATAACCATGGCGGCTACATATATTTTTTTTCTCCTACAACTCTATTGACCTCTTAGATATACCTAAAAATCATCAAACCACATTAGCATAAAATATATAGACATCATATAAAAGCTAATGTAATTTACAGCATAGATAAATCGATAGTACATAATTATGTTAGAAAATGAAAATCCCCTCTTTACCATACATGATATTTAAAATTCATGGCTCAAATACAAACAATACGTGACAGCTTCTAGGAACATAAAACCTTCAAAAAGGTAAGATATGTATTTTTAATAGAAAAACATCCATTGAACAAAGAGTTACATGATATGATAAAAGCTAGCATAGAAACCCTAAGAACTCAATTATAATGAAATTTATCTTATAGAAAACATATATGAATAATAACCTAGAAATAGATACATAGCTAAAGCTCCCAAAAACCCTAACTGAAAACATATTTGATATAGCTACTTATAAATTATGATTAAAAACTTAAAAATGTTGAAGTCCGAGAACAAAAGTATGAAACCCTAGAAAAAATAATGCAAAGTTGAAAGAATACAATGAAATGATCATGGCTTTGAAAAATCGCCATTAACATATTACAAGGGAAAATATAGATAAAAAAATAAATGCTCTTCAAGAGGCCATACCTTTGAATCATAAGCTCTTTCCCAAACTCTGATTTGTACTAATGATTTGGTAGGTGCACCATCAATATTCAATTCCATCAATCAATCCCGAGATTAAGTGTTATTTTTAGTCCAAAGATTATGTATTATGTGTTAAAATTTTATTTCACTTTTTTTTTTTTTAAGAAATGTCAAAGCAATTAGAAATAGTTTACCAATATTTCATTTTATTTTTAAGTTTTTTAAACAAATGCCATCTCTATCTAATTACAAGTAATTAATCCAATCATCCTCTGTAACTAATTTAATAATTTACTAATTTAATCACACTTTACTAATTTTCAAAAAAAAAAAAAAATTAAATTAAAAAAAATTTATTTTTTACAATAAAAGAATAATGTTACAAAACATTTGAAAACACGAGACAATTTTTTTTTGTTAGAAATAAAAAGTCGAAGCATTTTGACTAAAATCTGATTTCTATACTTGTTGTTATGACTTAGCCATTAGCATTTATATGATTTCCTATAGCAGAGGCTTAGCCATAGTTTAAGAAGTTGTTCGTTCATGCCACTTTGGAGATGTTATTTTCTCACAAAGATTATACTATTTAGATGGCTAGTTTGGAAAAATTGCATTTTAACCTTGGACAATTTGTGTAGGAGGGGAGTATGTGGCTATGGATTTTGTCTTATGTGGAGCTAGGTAAATGAAACTGGGTTATATTTATTTTTACAATGTATTTTTGTCGTTATTTGACTACGAGTTTTGCAATCACACAATTTATCCTTGGGGTAGTGCTTCCCTACTTTGGAATTTTGTTTTATATGGTTGTTAAGTAGGCCTAGGAATCACATAAGCTTACCTTGGTTGACTATTGGGGCATTTGGTGAGCTAGAAATGCGTTGATATTTGAAAATAAGCAGTTTGATGTGAGTGGATTATTGGATTTCTTCAAAAGTATTTGATGTGAGTGGATTTATTGGATTTCTTCAAAGGTATGTGTGTGGTACAGAGGCATTGGACCGAGGGAAACAATGCAAAAACCGCAAAAGCCACCTAGAGGCCCTCTAATATTTGAGTACTAGAATATATTTTTTAATGGAACTTGCAAAATTGAGTTGTTGTGAGTATGGTGCGGTGATCATTAAAAATTCAGATCAACAATTCCATTTTTTTTTGGTATGGAAATGAGAGCACCAATACTAAGAATAAAATTATTAAATTATGGGGTGTGTTGTTCTTTTTTAGATAGATCAATTTGGAGCATATCAAAATATGTAGTAATGTAAAAATAGTAATCAAATAGATAAATTGAAGAGCCGGACTCGATGCTTCTATGTTGTCATCCTGCATGGACTGCATCCGGAACCTAAAGAAAACTTATTTGGTTGCATCTCCTTCATTCATATTTGGTTGCATCCGGAACAGCTGGAAAGCAAACAAGATGTAAAGTCATTAATACTAAATGAGTGGCCGACAACATGATTTTGACTGAAGAGGTGGTGCACTACATATATTTGTCGTTCAAAATGGTCCCATGTTTCTCCTTCATGGAATCTCACTATTTCCAGGGCCCACTTTCATGTTTTTCTCTTTTCATGGTGACTGCGCCATCACTTCTATTTTCTAAATCCGACATTACACTTTGCATCGAAACCCACTGTTATTCTATTTTCTTGCTCTGCTTTCACACTTCTTCAACAATGAAGTCGTGAATCATTTCATTCGAGTAACTTTATGTCGCATCAAGAGAGGGCCATTCATAGTGGACAACTGGAAAGATGTTGACTCCACGTCAACCGCATCTTTTCCATTAGAGGAAGCAAATTGAGCGGAGGTAGGGTCAACTCGTGCTCAACAGTTTTATTTTCTTGTTTTGCTTGACTTCGTTTCAGCAGCGAATGGAATTGAGAACCTATTTTGTACTCAACAGCTGGCAACCATATCTTGACAAGTAGTGGGCAACTTGACTTGACATGTCACCCGCTCTCAAAGATGCATCCTTCAAAGAACAATAATAATCAAGGTAATGTAGAAGGTAAAGAAATTGAGTTTACATAAATTGAAAATTTAGTTATTTTGCTAAATTTTGTGATCCAAAATTAGAATGAAATTTAATTTATATTTTAATAATTTTTACTTAAAATTCCATATAGATCTGTATAAATTGTATTTTTTTTGTTATTTAAAAAATATAAATACCATAAACACTTTAAACATCTTAATCATTATGTATGTTAAAATTATGAAAATTAATTATTATATATGTTAAAATTCTGAAAATTTATCAAAAATATAACCCAAAAGATAAAAAAAGTATATAAGTCAAATTAATTCTAAGTAACAGAATTATCTCAATGAACAGAGTCTTCATGTGAAATTTATCATATTAAAACTTTTATTTTCAAACAATAATGTATCAGCCTGTATTTTGAAAATTTAATTAACTCTCACCTTGTCTCACATAAAATTAAATAACAAAATTTTTGAAAACAAAATTAAAAAGAAATTTGAGTAGTCTTTAAAAAGTGTAGAGACATAAGTCAAATTTGAATTACAAATGTGTGCTTGACTTGGATAAAAGGAGAACATATGGCGAGAAGACAAATATATTTACCAAGTGGTGGCCTTTGACATCTACGCTATATTGAAACAAAGCATCATTGTGCTTGCTAGGGTTTTAGGGTTAAATTTGAGGGGTTCCACATGACATTCTAGATAAACAACAAGTTTCCTTCTCTGCGCATTGTTCTTTTTTGAGACAGATGTTGTTTGTGTTAATCTTCACATGTATATTACAAAAAGGCCCGCCATGAATTTGTCCTGCTCTAGTAAGACAGGTGGCTTGGGATTTCCAACATTTTTTGCTCATGCTTGGAACCATTGCATATCACATTTGTGCAGTTCGAACTCTGATAGGGTTTGGGAAAAAAGATTCATCGACGTCCTTATTACTGTAAGATTGTAGTAAACTTTTCTTGAATCTCGGCCTTTTCGAAGATCTGGTTCATATACATTTCAATCCTTTTGGATCTCTGCTTTGATATTCAATATGAGAAAAGTGCATTGTATTAATTTATGCTCTTCTAGTATTATACCTGCATTTCTTTGTATGGTTTATTAACTTAAAATCTACTGCTAAATGTTGATTTTGTTTTATGTTTGTTTTATGACTACTTACAGAAGATTATGAGATACATCCAAGAAGAAGTTTTTATTTGGCAACATTGGAATGCGAATAAAGTTGGTGCACTCAGCTGGAACTGTTGGTGCACTCAGTTGGAACTGCCACTGCTTGTTATGTAAGTTATCTATTTCAATGTCTGGTACTAATACTAATAGTTGCCGATTAATGTTGACTGACATTCGATATGGAATATATACATTAGATCTTTCTTCGAATGTAGGGCCAAACCATGATGAAGTGGAATTTGAATTTCAAGGGAATGTGTTTGGGAGCCTTATGTTAGTGTGAATTCTAATCGCAAGCGTACAAAAAAAGCTCACTTTAGCTGTGCATAACAAACAACCCTAACATCAAAGATGACTGCCAATTTTTTTTAGATTTGTAGTTAGTTGACCAAGATAAATGCTACAAAATCTAGATCTATGTAGTTAAAGAAATTAAACAACAAATAAAAGAAAGAGTTGCTCCATGCATCCAATGAACAAGACAAGAATGTTTTTAAAGAATTTTTGTATTATGACACCTGGGAAGGGAACATAGAAAGATGTTACCAACCCCCATCAATGGGATGGGTTCTTGTATGTCCTCATCGCTTCAGATCTAAGATCTCTCTCTCTTGATGGTGTAGAAAACCTAGACAAAAATGAAACTCAAGGGGAGCTCACAAGCAAAAAAGTAGAAAAATATGACAATGATGGAGGATCAAAGTCAGACCAAAAGTATAGATCCAGAGTGATATTTAGGCAACAAAAGGTAGTGAATGAATGGAAAAAGCCTTCTATTTATAACAAAATATTGAGTTAGTCTAGATATTGGTACATAGTTAAAATATTATTAATCAAATCTAGATCCAACTTTTATGGAATATTTTATTATATTTGTTGGAGGGAAACAGAATTTGAATTTGGTCAAATCCCTTTATTTGTAAATAATAAATAAATAAATGATTTATTTATTATTTTAAGAGTGTGGTTGAGTAATAATTAAATAAATAGTGATTTATTCAATTATTTATAAATGATTTAGTCAAATTTAACAAGGAATATTATTTAAATAATGTTTAAAGAATTATTCCTAGAAAACAATAAGACAAATACTGATTTATCTAATTAATTTTCCTATTTTGGGTTAAATATGACTAGGAATATTAATTAAACTGTTGTTTAATTAATTATCCCTTGAGGAAAACCAAACAAATAAGGATTTATTCGATATTTCCTCATGGGGTTTCCTGTTTAGACTATAAACAACTTAATAAATTAAGGATTACTAAGTTATTTTTCATAGTGAAAGAAATTCTACTAGGGTAGAATTGGTCTTACATGGTGTAATTTGGTCCATCTAATAGTAACAGGTTAGATGACCGAAAATTGGTGTAACAGTTCCCCCCCAATGTGCGAGCGTTAGGAGCTAATCATATGACCGAAGTACATTGTAAGAACTCAATCGCTAGACACCGAAAGAGGAGTTAGAAAGAGAGAACTGTGAGGTAAACTGAAGCGCGAGAGGAAAAGACCCCGAGGAGGCGAGACTTACAGGTGTGAAAAGTCTCTTTTACAAGTGAGTACCTGTTCTACAAGGGGTGGGGGAGGCATACCTATGCCTGACGAGATAACAAAGTACAAAGAATAATGCGTCCAATAAACAAGGGATCGAACGATATAGTACATGCTGGCATAAACATGGGCCAAATAAAAACATGATAATGAACCCCACATACATACTGTGTCTGGGATAACAACCAGGACTGATACAATAATATCTAAGTACATGAGATATAAGTACAACCAAAGAGGCCCTATAAAATAGGAAAGGGCTCTGAAAATCTAAATGATACATGAAAACTAAAAAGGCGCTGCAAGCGGCTGAGGCCAAAACGATCAAATCTATGGAGCTGCATCCGAGGCTGTAGTAGAGAAGTCATCCGGGTATGTGGGGGGCTACCTGAAGGGCCACCCTCTCATGAGGTCTGAAGCATCTCACACACACCCAAGAATCATTGGTACAATCTGTTGCATCATTGAACCATCAAGTATATGGATCTCGATCATGCCGTAAGGAGCTGGAGCTGAGAAAAAATCAAGTCAAAGGGCAATAAAGAGTCCCCTTGCCTAATCCGAGGCATTGAACAAGAGTGAAAGCTGGAACCAAGGTACACTGCCCTCTAGACCCGTCTTCTGGAATGAATAAGCTGATGTCCATAGAAGGAGGTCCGCCATAGATGAGGCAATAAGGGATCCTCAACTAAGGCATGAGGGATAATAGTAGAGCGACTGATAGATTGACACCAGGGATAATGGTGAAATGGGGGGGAACTGAGTAGTAGGCTGACGACTTCCCTTGTTAGAGCATAAAGGGCATGGATGACTTGGCAGCTACTGACGCGACACCGCAGGGGATAGGGGACAATATGACTGAAGGAAAAAATGTGCGACACTAGAGAGGAACAAAGAAATGAAGGATGGAGGAATATAGTGGGATACAAAGGGACTCGGGATAGACTCCATGGATGCGATGACGACTCAACTAGGATGCGCTCTAAATAAGGGAGACTCGATGCTGCCACACAGAACAGGCTCGGTGGGGACCATAAAAACATGAGTACAAGATGGTTACTCATGATGAAAATCAACACGAGAATGGACAAGTATGGAGGCAAAGTGGTGCCCCAAGTACAAGTGTTGCAAGTGAAGAAATTCGATTTTGAGGAGTGGTGAAGTGACCCTTCTTGGAAAAAATGTGTCCGGGTGAAGTATCAAATCACAAAACGCTAAAGGATACCCATTTGAG
This sequence comes from Pinus albicaulis, assembly GCA_034641835.2. Taxonomy (NCBI): domain Eukaryota; kingdom Viridiplantae; phylum Streptophyta; class Pinopsida; order Pinales; family Pinaceae; genus Pinus; species Pinus albicaulis. Next base: position 327,760,057 of record CM076573.1, read on the forward strand.
GGCTCGGTTAGAGCTTTCCAACAGTGTTGACGGTTTGTCAAACTGAGCTACAATTTGACCGCAGCTGGTGAAAGAAAAATCTGGGTTTTCTCTTTTAATAAGGCATTTTCCCTCCAAATTCATTCATTTTCAAGTGTAGCTATTGTGAATATAGAGAGGAGAAAAGACCCTAAATCTGTGGCGATCATAGCGGACAAACCGACCGTTGGAATCGAGATCCGTTAATTGCAGGCAAGAGGCCTAACCCTACTCTTTCATTTCAGTGGATTGAAAGTTCGGTTCAGGCACCCAGAGCTCACTAACAGACCCCTGTTGTTCTTGGCTGAGAGCTAGGATTTTTATAGTTGAGGGGCATAGGTGCCCCCAAGCATGTTATGGTCATGCCAAATGTATTTAGAAGAGGGGAATCTAAACACATTTTTATGATGTGGTGCACCATTTGTTTTTGTTATGGTTATGCAGTTTGAGAAAGAGAATGGAGGATTACCTATCTCTTTTGGTACTGCATATATGAAGCAAATGGACTAATTTTTTGGGTTGGCATACATGGTGTCACTATCCCAAAGAGTGGATTTGGAGATAATGAATTGGTGCTCACCTAAAAAACACATAGATTGGTCAACAACAATATCTAGGGGATTGGGTTGTTGATGTAAGATGAAGGAATGATGAAGGGGATCATTCCTAGAGTGATCTGAAGTGAGATGGGAATCTATAGGTTCTTCTAAATGGGGAAGAATAATAGTACTAGAGTCGACATGACCAGATGCACTAGGAGGGTTGTGGAGAATTTCTTCTCCTGGACTCTCAAATATGGGTGCCCCCTTACCAAAGCATTGTGTGTCAATGTAATGTCCATAAGGTGTATGTGGTTCGAGTGTATGGTTTCGATGTAAGGGGGGATAGAGAAAGTCAGAGGTGGTGATTACTTCCATAATGTCATCATCGTAATAGAAGATGGGCTGATTGGTGGAAGAAAAACAACCTGATGCGGCAAAGATACCTGAATCATGATCATGAGAAGAGAGGTTCACATGCGCATCATCACGGAGGGTAACTGAAAAAAAAGTAGATGAAGGATCCACTGATGTTGAGCCTAGGGTGATCGCTGAAGGGAGGTCAAGCGAAACAGAAGGGGAAGTCCCAGAGGGGTCTTCCACTGTGGGTCTCATATATGATGATAGGTAGAAAATGGTGGTCGAAGGCTCCGTCATCTCAGCATCAGGACAGGGAATGTCAATGGGAGCATTCATGTCCTCTGGTTCTGCCGAAGCAAAATGCACAAATAAGGGAGGGGTGGACTTGTTGTGCTTGGCCTCGAATTGGCAAACCGCTTCCAAAGATGAGCGGTACTCTTCAAGGTGGGGACAAAGGTGAGTATAGTGGCCATGGAAATCACACAAAGCATAAGGATGATTTGTGCACAAAGACTTGAATTCTAATTGCAAGCGTACGAAAAAAGCTCACTTTAGCTGTGCATAACAAACAACCCTAACATCAAATATGGCTACTAATTTCTTTAGATTTGTAGTTAGTTGATAAAGATAAATGCTATAAAATCGAGATCTATGTAGTTAAAGACATTAAACAACAAATAAAAGTAAGAGTTTCTCCATGCATCCAATGAAAAATAAAAGAATGTTTTTAAAGAATTTTTGTATTACGACACCTGGGAAGGGAACATAGAAATATGTTACCAGTCCCCCTCAATGGGATGAGTTTTTGTATGTCCTCAACGCTTCAAATCTAAGATCTCTCTCTCTTGATGGTGTAGAAAACCTAGACAAAAATGGAACTCAAGGGGAGCTCACAAGCAAAAAAGTAGAAAAATATGACAATGATGGAGGATCAAAGTCAGACCAAAAGTATAGATCCATAGTGATATTTAGGCAACAAAAGGTAGTGAATGAATGGAAAAAGCCTTCTATTTATAACCAAATATTGAGTTAGTCTAGATATTGGTGCATAATTAAAATATTATTAACCAAATCTAGATCCAAATTTTATGGAATATTTTATTATATTTGTTGGAGGGAAAAAGAATTTGAATTTGGTCAAATCCCTTTATTTGTAAATAATAAAGAAATAAATGATTTATTTATTATTTTAAGAGTGTGGTTGAGTAATAATTAAATAAATAGTGATTTATTCAATTATTTATAAATGATTTAGTCAAATTTAACAAGGAATATTATTTAAATAATGTTTAAATAATTATTCGTAGAAAATAATAAGATAAATAATGATTTATCTAATTAATTTTCCTGTTTTGGGTTAAATATGACCAGGAATATTAATTAAACTGCTGTTTAATTAATTATCCCTTGAGGAAAACCAAAAAAATAAGGATTTATTCAATATTTCCTCATGGGGTTTCATGTTTAGACCATTAAAAACTTAATAAATTAAGGATTACTAAGTTATTTTTCATAGTGAAAGCAATTCTACTAGGGTAGAATTGGTCTTACATGGTGCACTTTGGTCCATCTAATAGTAATAGGTTAGATGACAAAAAATTGGTGTAACACCTTACATCATGCAGACCAGCATATATGCTCATGGAATTGGCAAGAGAGGGTAATGCATTTATTTGTGGTTTGACCCCACGATGAACTTCCACACATATTCCATTGAGTGGAACACCCACCACATCATATTCTATGTGGATGCCACTCCCATCAGAGTGTGCAAGAACAATGAAGCAATGGGAGTGTCGTGCCTGAACAGGAAAGCCATGGGAGTTTTCTCCAACTTGTGGAATGCATATGATTAGGTGACTCAAGGAAGGCCAAGAGAAGACAGATTGGAGCAATGCTCCTTTCACTACTTCTTATACAAACTTCGGCGTTGAGGGAGCATAGCAAGTTAGATTAAACAAACACATCTCTAGGTGCCTGCATCAATTGGAATTAGGCAGTGTCAATGTATGTGACTGGTGCTTGGAATTCCAAGAAAGACAACAAATTTAGAGGTACAAAAGGAAAGTTAAATTGAAGAAAATGGGGAGAGAGAAGGTGCTTTGCATTAGAAACTCTTCTAAGGGAAAAAAAAAATTTCTATGTCCCAATGCCTTCACCAATGGTATATCTTTGCAGCATAAAATTAGTTATTTTAATTCTGATAGTGTGCATTGTGGAACTAATTTTGTAGATATTGCAGCAGGTTGTACTTTTATCACTTGGAATTAGTCAGCGTTAGTGTTGTGACTGGTGCTTGGACTTCCAAGAAAACTAATTTTGCATATATTGCAGCAGGTTGTACTTTGATCACTTGGAATTAGGCAGCGTCAGTGTATGTGACTAGTGCTTGGACTTCCAAGAAAGATAGGAAATTTAGAGGCACAAAAAGAAATTTAAATTGAAGCAAACAGGAAGAAAGAAGGTGCTTTGTGTTAGAAGCGAAGGTGCTCTGTGCTAGAAGCTATGCAAAGGGCATAAACATTGGTATATTTGGTGAATTTTGGCTGATGATCTAGTGGAGTTTTCGGCAGACCGATCGGGACTGGCTTTGTTTCACTAGATCACAGAGCAGATAGGGGAACATCCAAATATCCTTTGACTTGGTGTGATTATATCATGTGACGAAGTAGCCAACTACTCCTAGAATGAGAGTGAAGGGCAGACTGTAACCGAAGGCGTTGTTTTGGGCACAAAATGCCATGTTGAGGCGGGCGCCACATTATATTTTTTCAAAGTTTCTATGATTAGCTAACTCGTAATAAATAATCTGATTAGCTAAATCGTAATAAATAATTAGGTGGGACACATGTTAAATATTTCGTCGAAGACAACGAATCTCAACAATGTCACCAACAAGAACTTCACAATAAAATGCCTATCGACGTAATTATCATGTTAGTACTATAATATGAGAATATGTATACTCTAGTTTATAAGTTAGATTTGCCTCATATTTTACGTGTACAAATAATTTTCTAGTTTTCCATATTTCTGGTTAAAACAATGCAATTATTGACAAAATTCTATTCAAATTATTTTTCTATCAAAGAGAAAATTACAGTAATTTTTTTTACTATCATTAAAAATTACATTAAACAACTATCAAATCTAGATTCATCTTAACTTCAGATCTATCAAGCATCGATAGGGACCAAATATCTTGAGGTGAAAACCTCTTTCTTGAGTGCAAAACTTGAGGAAAGGTTTGCACCTCGAGAGATTTGATCCCTCTCGGTGCTTGATAGATCTGGAGTTAAGATGCATCTAGGATGGTTTTAGTCTTGTGCGGCCAAGGAAAATCTATAGAACATATGATTAATTTGATCAATAATATGTAAAGACATCTAATATTAATATAACCATTTTCAATATGCTAGATATGTCCGAGATTTATCTGAGCATTCTAATTTTAAATTTTCTTAGTTACCTCAGTTTTTTGAGATGATAAATATTGTAAAATAACTTTGATGATGAAATAAAAGTTCTAAATGCCTAGTGAGAATGTAATAGTGTTGAATGATAGGAAATGTGAATAATAAGAACGTATTCAATTACAAATAGTCTTCACTGTGATCAATCTCAAACTATATTCTTCCACTATCCTTATTGTCACCATTGTTAGTTTTGTCATCTTTTCATATTGATTATATTAAAAAGACAATTGAAATCGTAAACCATTTAAATATTTAGCTCGAGTTGTTGTAGTAAACATCATTCCTTGTCTCTCTTGCTCTCCAATATTAATAGGTTTAATTACTATAACACAAAAATCAATATACATTGTCAATAATTTTTTGTGCTTACACTAAAATCAATCTAGATTATTAATCCAATGACTTTAAAATTAATGTACCATCATAAATCAAGTTACATTAAATCAGAAATCAACATATACACTCAAATCAATTCATCTAATGCAAGAAATCAAATAATATTAGAAAACATCATCTACACTGAAATCAATGCATCTAATGCAAGTAATCAAATAGGATTCAAAATCAACATCTACACTCAAATGAATGCATCTAGTGTGATTATTGTTATTAGTGTATCCCCCTTATTGTTATTGTTAAAAATTTGAAACTCAATATTGTTATTACTGTGCCTACATTATTATTGTTAAGTCATTAGGATTATATCAGGCCCCATAGACTCCTATATATAGAAAGGAGGTTTTGTCATTTGAATCATCCAATTTATGTAATGTAAAGAAGGCTGCCCCTTGAAGAGTCTAATTTTCAAGTCGTTGATATCTCTTTTCTTTCTATTTTGTGAGCCGGTTTCATAACATTTGGTATCAAAGCTTTGGATTCTAGGGTTTCGCTGCTTCAAACAGGTCATCGTGGCATTTTCGTTATAACTTTTTTTCTACAAAGGTTCATAAGCTTAAAAAAAAACCCATTTGCAACGAAATCCTGAGGAACCTCCTATAAAAAGGTTAGGATGTGGAAGTTAGGATTGTTTTAGGCTCTCGAATTGCATCTCAAAGTGGTGACCATGGGAAAAGCATCATAAATCTCTCTCTAAGCGTTGGATTGGGATTCTGTAAAAAGTGGCTGCAAGTACACTTACTGTAGTTTTCGGTATATCAATTTCAGATCCGAAGGAGGAAACCGTGACATGTGGAAAGTCATACAAGTTCGCTCTACTGAACCAGTCCATAATTAGGTCATCGTGGGTGATTGGGCATAATGGTGTCTTGAAAAATCCAAATCAGGTCAAATTGTGGCATTCTAAAGAATTTTTTTTGGGATGGCCTTAAATCTCGATATTCAAAATTTTGTGGCAGAATGTTTGCCTACAAAGAAATAAAGTTGAGAGACAATTAAGTTATCTTTTCGGTTCTGCTAACCTTTATCCATTCCAAGTCAATGTTGGGAGGAGATTTCAATGGATTTTATCACAGGTTTACCCAAGTTCGAAGGAAAGAGTGTCATCATGGTGGTAGTTGATAGACTTACCAAGTATGCACACTTTTGTGCATTATCTCATCCATTTAAAGCAAGTACATTTGCTACTACATTTATGGACACAATTCAAAAGCTACATGGAAACCCAAAGGTTATCGTGAGCGACAGAGATCCCATTTTTACTGGAAATTTTTGGACGGAGTTATTTTCTTGTTTGGGTACTCAATTAGCTCATAGCTCATCTTATCATCCTCAATCCGATGGTCAAACTGAGATAGTAAATAAATTTTTGGAAGGATATCTTCGTTGTTTTGTATCTGATAAACAAACACAATGGGTCAAGTGGTTACCTCTCGCTGAATGGTGGTATAACACTTCCTTCCATACTGCAGCAAAAATGACCCCATTTATGGCACTTTATGGATATCATCCATCGCCCATCACATCATCTTTAAGAGAAAATTCTAAGGTTCAAGCAGTGGAAGATCACATCGAGCATCAACAAGAAGTTCTCCAACTCTTAAAGGATAACCTAAATTTGGCACAAAATTGAATGAAACAATAGGCAGATCAACATCGCAGTGAACCAAGTTTTGATGTAGGAGACTGGGTATTTTTACGGCTACAACCATACAAACAAATGTCCCTCAAGCAAGCTAAGAAGGATAATAAATTATTGCCAAAGTACTATGGTCCTTACAAGGTGTTACAAAAGATTGGTACTATGGCATACAAATTGGAGCTTCTTACTTCTTCACAAGTGCATCCAGTTTTCCATGTTTCATGCTTAAATAAGGTTATAGGTGAAAATCTTCCAGTTCAAACAATATTTCCAGAACTTGATGAGGAAGGAAAAATCATATTGGAACCTGAAGCGGTCACAGAAACAAAAACTCGACAGCTACAAAATCGATCAATCTCATAGTATCTCATCAAATGGAAGAACTTACCCATTGAAGATTCTACATGGGAGGATGAGAATTTTATACAGAAGCACCCAGAGCAACTCAAGCGTTGAGGACAACAGTTTTTTGAAGGAGAGGGGCATGTTAGGTCCCTATATTACTAGTTTAGTCCCTTATTGTTATTTATTTTTTTCTGAATTGGTCTACTCCTATTATTGATACAAAAATTACAGAGAGGTATCAGCCTTCGACGTTCTTGCCCAGTGAAGTGGCATTCTGTCAATTAAAAAGCTTATAACTAACAAAAATTTTCAAAAAATAGACCTGTAACTCTGTATAGAGACTGACAAGCATTGAAAAGCCGCCCGCACAAGGGAAACCGGCTGTTTGACATAGGAACAGAGATAAAAGTTGGCAAAATGAAAGGACCGAGGCACAAAAAATCAAGGCCAAACAGTCGAATATGAGTCAAAAACCTGAAGGTGGAGGCGCGTTCAGGAGTCCAGCTAGTCGGATGAATTTTCTTCAGTGATGCGGCATCCATAGTCTTAGGGATCTTCATACTTCTCCAGGAGATCAACGTTGTCCATAGAGCCTCCACACTTGGTATTGCTCGGGCCACTAGGGTTGCTTCTGCCAGGAGCCTCGCTGTTGCAGATGTCCGCCCGCATTTGGCTGCAGAAAGGAGGTGTGGAATAAATAGCTTTACTGCCCATCTCCTTTGGCTCACCCAATGCCTGGTCATTCTCATGCGCGGAGTCATCATGAATATCAAAGGTGATATTGGCATTCATGGTGGAGTGACAACGAGCACAAGGAAAGCGGATTTGAGCACTATGAGAATGAACAGGGAGGGAGGAGCCTCGGGCAAAAGAGAAATGCTCAAACCTCTAACCGCGACCATTCCTAGTGGCAGGATAACGTCCTGAGAGGAACTCTGAGGAATGAGAGGTTGAGCCAGAGTTGGAGGAGGAAGACTGGCGGGAAATCTGCCCTCGACTTGCACCTCTTTTGGACCTCAAACGATGATGGATTCTAGGCATATTGCAATTGGCTGTCAAGCCACGGTGCGAATCGACTGAGCAAAGGCAAGAGGCACGGACCTCAGAAGAAGGCAGGGGATTATCAGCAGGAGGAGTAGAGTCACAATCAAAATGTGAAATGGACCGGAAATTGCAAAGAGGCCTGTGAGTAAAGTGGATATCCAGCATCAAATCAATGCAGCAGACAAGAGCGCATCTCTTTCTAGTGCCTGACCGAGACCAAGGTTCTGCTGCCGCCTTGGAACAGCTTACCCGCAAAGGAGGTGCTGAACTGAATCGAGAATGAAGCGCCATGATAGTAATGCGGTGAGGCTGGCTTGGGAGGACGCCCTGCGTTAATACAACATTGAAGTTGTGAGCAGGATTGTTAATTCAGGTATGCGATGTGAGCTAGGTGGCGGTGGCACAAGTCCACACACCATCCCACGAAATCTCACCACGCGCCAACGTACAGAGCCCCTTAAACACCTGCATCCTGGGAGTCCCTTATTGTTATTACTGTAGCCCCCTTATTGTTATTGTTGTACCCCTGTAACCCCAATATTGTTATTATTGTGCCCTTACATTATTATTGTTAGGTCGGCTAGGATTATATTGTGGACCCATAGACTCCTATATATAGAAGGAGGTTTTGGTAATTTGTATCATCCAAGAATTGTTCATTTATGTAATGTATTGGAGGTTTCCGCCTCAAAGTGGCTGATTTATAAGGCGTTGATCTCTCTTTTCTTCTATTTTTGGAGCTAGTTTCATAACAAATGTCTTGTAACATTGTGTTTTGGAAACGAAGTATTTGAAAGAAATGCAATGAGACCATTGAATCATTGGTTGGAGTTGTAGTTTAGTTTTGCAATTCATTATAATTTAGTTATTGGTAGAACCATTAGTCAATGTGATTAGGTTTGAATGATTTATTGAGTTTGATTAAAGTAATATAAGGATAAAATACTTTCTTATTTTGCAGTCTTTTAGATTTGAAATCATGTCAATTAGAATCTCGGTTTACTTAGTTTCTTTTGAAGAAATTGGAGAGTGGTGATAGAGGTTAGTTTGAATGCTTATTTTATTTGTTTTATGCATCCCCAGAACTAGATTAGTTGAAGTCTTGTTTGTTCATTGCCTTAGCTTAGATCATTTGAATGAGAGTGAATTTTATTGGGATTAATATTTAGCATAAGTTTGGTATCATTTTAAATTAATATTGATTGATTTAAGATTCTTGTAGTTAGATTAGATAGATCTTAGTATTTAGATTGAGATTTCCATTACTTAGATTGAAATTAATATAGTTTAAATAGTAATTTGAATTTCTTGGATTGTGATTAATATTGCTTAGATGTAGATTAGAGTTGTTTTTTATTTGAATTTTGTTGGGTGCAAGAATTGCACTTAAGCAAACTCATCAATACTTAATTGTCAACATGGGAGGCCGGGTTTGTAAACTTAGAGATGAAGCACAGACAATGCCATAAGTGGTATGAAATTTTCTTATTTTATATTCCTACTTCTTTATCGAAATCTTGTAGAATCAAATAAAATTTTCAAAGGCAATTAACACCAAAGAATTTCTAGTGCTGGAATGTAAAAGAATGCATCTGCGGAAGAATTAAATAAAGGAACATTCACACTGATTTTGATCAATCTTAACTGCTGAATGAAAGCCTATGTTTATATCCATTATAGGTACTTAGCATTTTCAATAAGTGGGCCCTTAAGACAACCTACCTTCTAATGATTTTCCTTCTCACACGGGCCAGTCCTGCAATACTGCAATCCGCTTGCACTAGTGCAGGCACAAAACTCTGTGTGAAAAGTATACTTTGTTCTTTTACTGAAGACTTATTTCTTCATGTAGGGGCTCAAAGCAAAAAGGCTTAAAGCACTCTATTCCTGTAACAAGACACTAGTTCTTGTACTGGAATGGAGCTTTCTACACCAAGTTATCGATTTCAAGAAAATAAAGAAGCGTGTTTGGAAATCACTTGCACATGAAAGGAAATGATTTTAATTAACTAAACCTTGCAAAATGTGAATAAACAACTAAAACAAGAACATGCTTTGAAAACTTAAAGAAAATAAACTTCTATCAAACTTGTACTTTGCATGAAATCAGATCCTACTTTAGAAAAAAAAATTCACTATGATAACTTAAATAACTTTCAATCCTTTTCCTAGAACTGTAAAGTGCAGAAATAAATCAAGACTATGCAACAACGTTTTTGTACATTTTATGAAGTCATATTTAATCATTTTAGGAATTTAACTTTCAATATCAGAGACACTTCCTTTTGATGTCAACACTATTTGCAGAAATAAATTAAAATGTGTAAAGGAAAAGAATGAAATGCTTGCTGTAAAATGAACTATGTAAAAACGTTGTTAACATTGGATAATCGTACAACAAAATACGACATTAATTAATTTCAAGCCTAAGTATTTACAGGGTAGGAACACATTATGGAATCAAGAAGTATTTAAAATCTCTAAGTTTTTGAGAAAATCAGATTTGAACTAGACTTAAATGCTACAATGTGCGCTTAATCCTTCGAGAAGAGCGCCTTCTACGTGCCTTTTTGCCTGATAAGCGTGCATTTCTGGAAATGGAAAAAAGTCGCTTTCTGGGACCACACCAAAGCAAAGGAAAATTAATCCTTATATGAAGCCACCTAAGGACAACCACCAATGCCTCCTTAGACACTATGTGAGAACACAAAGGAATATTTGGAGCACACAGTGGAATCATACCTCTCCCTTGGGTCACTATCCATCATGTACCAAGGGAGAGAAGGAGGATTTGAAACTCACCTATATAAAGCCACCAAGAGATGAAGAAAGGGTGATCACATTGTTATGCTGGCCAAAGTTTCCCAAGCAACACCAGTAGTGTGTGACCCGGAGTTGGAGCTAAAGAGAACTCGATCATTAGCCACCCAACATCCTAGTTCACCATAGCAGTGAGAGAGAGGGAGACTGCATCAGAGGTAGAGCTTGGAAGACAACATACTTGCATCGGGACCTAGAGCCATTACCTAGGGGCCCTTTGGAAAGTGGGTAAAATTTCTTCTCCATATCAAACGTTTAATAAGAAGAGGCCATCAAGCCATCATTTGCATTATTATCATTTTGACTCTCTTTATAGCTTCTGTATATTTGTGTTTTAGTTTTAGTTTAACCAGAGCATAATTTAGCATAATGTTTCCACTAAATTTTACGCTTTTGAGCTCCCCCCACTTTCTGCCTGTTACTGATAGTTTAAAGAGTAGACCACACTCTTTAAGCTGGTGAAATTTCGTACACCAGTGCGAAAAATCCACCACGACAGGATTGGTGACTCCACTGATGGGTTCCAAGTTTATGTGGTTGTGCCATCTTTTGCAGGAGACCCTTTGTCTATGTTGGAGTGGAGCTGATAGTCCTCTGATCCATCTTACAGTACCTAGATTCACTGGAGTGACAGATTGAAGAAGGAAGCTCCTATTTTTTTTTTTACTTGTAGGATTTTTGCACGCATTTTTTCCTCACAGAGGCGCATTACATGCATTCAGGATTGACCTGCGCACAGGGAAGTGCATCTGTCAGAGGCTTTTCTGTGCAAATAGCAGACTGAGATTTTTCTCCCTACACTATGTTTCTACTTGTAATGTGCTGGGAAGCCCCTAATTTATCTGCCAGCACTTGTGTTGATACCCCACAACTTCTAAAAACTCAATTTTTGCTGCTTTCTGTAGGCATAGATTTAGTTTTCATTTAAGTTGGTTTTTTGCAAAAGTCTTCACATAGTTTAAGTAGGGAGCGAATTAACCATTGATTTCTGAACAATTTATTTTTTTGCAAATTATGGTATGCACACTTAGTTTAATTAGTCCAAGCAAGTGGCCCAAGACCACACATGTATAAGCTAGTGTAGAAATTGTTTAGCTTAATTCAATTTTTGCATTTAGGGAATTTCGGGAATAGGAATGAATCGCCGATTAGAGCAAGTAATCTTTATTTCCTTTGCACCCTCTGGTGATCCTAGGCAAGCATATGAACGCTCTACATTTTTGATTCGCCATCTCCCTTTAGTTAGTCACATAGATTAACTAGGAAGATTTGGAATTGGCCCATTATCTGCAAATATTTTCCATTTGAGCAAGGAACAACGTCACATAGTTTAACTAGGGAAATTTTGGAAAGGATCATCGATATCCATATGTTCAAACTATGAGATTGTGACCATACGCTCACACACACTCACCCACTAAGCAAAGAAAGCCACCTAAAACTAACTTAAAACAACTCACTAAATTCTCCCCACAGGGGCCAAAAAAGAATTTATAGATTAAGTTAGGATCAAGGGGGTAGGCATCCAATAAGCTGCCTTGATCACACTTCATATTGAAACATAGAAGTTGTGTATTTAGGGAGATTGAAAATCCACCTATCAGCCCATGGAAAAGAAAACCCGAGTGTGGCAGAGACCCAATTCAGAGGGGGTTAGGCTTAGGCACAGTGCGTGCGGTATCAGTTGGGGCTACCTGACCCGGTTGATACTCGGTACTATTAGCTGACTACCAAGAAGCCCAAGAATCGAACACTCACATGGGACGGTGGCTCTTAGTGGCCAAAGACTAGGGCATACTTTACCCTATAGGTAACGGTGCAGGCAAGTGCCAGACCCTCTACCCTTACCTTAGTGGATTCTCTTCGGCTGACTGGGGGCGTCGCTAGCTCTTACGAGACATTGTGCCAGCAGTTGCAGGAAATATTCTCAAGGTCCAGTTACTTTTGAGTGTGTGATGATGTAAAATGTCTTCTAGGATTTTTGGTATCATGCGCAAACAAACAAAACCATTTTTTTGCATGTTTGATCACATAGATTAAGTTAAAGGGAAAATTCATTTCATTTTTGCTTTGTTTTATGTATGTGGACATAAAATTGTCGTGATCATAGACTCGATCCCCTCAAATTTTTCCAGAACCTAACCTGGTCGACACCCAAACAGTCCCAATGGAACCTCATCGATCCAGGCATCTTTTGGACCTCCCCCCATTACTGGGAGGGGTTCCAGGTCTTTTGCCATTTAGGCATCAAAGATGGAACATTGCCACCGTCCTTGGTTCATCCTTTCTTGGAGCAAGCTTTGTTGGGACCTCAAGTCGGTCTCCCAACGCCATACCGCACACCACTCCCCCCTCATCCCCTAGGGGGCAGAGGAGCATGTCCCATGTGGGAAGCCAGCTTAATTCACAACATGGTATGTCACAGACTAACCCTCGTTCTAACTAGAACTTCGTGTCTTCACACGTTGCCATGGCATCAACCTCCTAGTCACCCTTCTTAGCTGCGTTGAATCTACCCAATTTAACCAAGCTCATAAATGATCCCATCGAACACGACCCCAATTGGCCTCCCATGCCCACGAAGCTCCCTTCGGATATACCAAAGTTTGAAGGCAAGCAAAGCGAGAGACCCAATTAATCATGTAATGACCTTTCACCCATGGTGCTCATCGAATAACATCATTGATGATACTATTTAGTTGAGGCTATTTCAACGAACTCTTACGGGAGTAGCCGCGAAATGGTATGTGGAGCAACAACCTGCTTCACTTGGAACCTTTAGTGCCCTCGCTACAACGTTCCTCACATAATTTTAGTTTCCCATTCACCATGATTCAGGAATGGAATTACTGACTCATTTCAGACAATCCTCCTCCATCCATATCTCAGACCATCTCCATGAATGGAGGTAGCGTTTCAGTTTATGCAAAGCTAAACTCGACGATCGGGTCCTCTTAGATTTATTCTTGAAAAATATGACGACAGAGATTTCAAAGGATGTGGCGCAACGCAACCCCACATCCGAAGAGGATGCAATCAGTAAATCCCAATAGCTTGAATTGATCTATACGCAGTTAGGATACATCTACAATATCCTGCCTAATGCCCCACACCTACAAACTTATCAAGAATTGCTAGGTGCCTCGAAATCTGCAGATGGACTAATCGAGTCAATGACCCAAGGGTACCTAGGCAACAGTAGTCAAAATCTCGGTTACACACGTAGTTCTACCCAGAACATGTCTCAACCCAGATTTCAAAGTCATCATATGCCGCAGCGAAATTTGACTAATAGGGCACAAGTGTATCACCAAGGAGGACCTTATTCTTCGGCTAAGGGGACCCAGTATGCAGGAAGAAACAATGACAGAAGAGCTCCCCCCCAACGACCAAGTGAAAACATGGGACGACATTATGCTCAGTCCCAAGCACATGACCCACCTACGCAAAACAATGCACAGGTGAAATTTGTGCAACCGTCCCAAAATCAACCAGTACACCAGTATGATCAAGAGAACTATCCTCCTAACGTGGTTAAGAAAAAGACAAAAAACAAGCCCAAAGGGAACCCTGGACAGGGGGGAAGCAACTAACAGTGCCCATCACAATCCCAGGCTGGAGGTAACTCCAACTGGAATTAGAACCAGGAGCCAAGCAATGCCCAAAGGCAAGGCAAAAGGCCACCTCTACGAACAAACCATTCTTGTTCAATATGTGGTGAGTACGGGAACTATACTCACCACTGTCCCTAACTCCCTGAGCTTAAAAAGCTATAGAGTAACCGAGGACAAGGAGGGTCTTCCCAGCAAACTGCAGTGATGCAAGAACCTTTCCCCCATCAAGGGACGGTCAACACTTAGCAGAAAAACCCAGACGATTTCGGGAAAAGCAACCATGAAATTTACATGACTGGGGAAGAAATGTTTTTCCAAACTCGGAATCGCAGCTATGACACCCTACCAAACAATAATACGTCAGGGGCTAGTACTAGCGCACAGATTGCACCTTTGACCATTCCAATGATGCCTATAGAACCATTGCCAAAGATGGCAAAAGGGCCTAATAGGCGAGTAGGTAACTACTCCAAAGCAGCCCATAATTATAGCATTGTGGACGATTTAGCTCAATCACCTATTGCTATGTCGACGTTGGAAGTACTATAGTCGTGCCCAAAGCAATAGAAAGCCCTACTTTTCACATTAGGTGCTATCGACCCTGCCGATACACGCATGATGGAGTTTGACTTCGAAAACGCCACCCTTAGGCTTCCCTCCATGGTCACCTTGCAGATACCAGTGTCGGTACATAATATCACTATTCACCGATGTGTCATTGGCGAGGGTGCATCGACATGCATCATGTCAAAAAATGTTTGGTAGAAGTTAGGATCCCTCGAACTCAAACCTTCCGTCATCACGCTCAGAGCATACGACGGTCGTCCACAACTCTCATTGGCCTCTACCAAAATGTACCGGTCTGCTTAGCCGGCAGACATCGAAGTCTTGGACACTCACTTGGATTACAACATACTCCTTGGGTGGAGTTACATGTACGCCATGTCTGCCATATCATCTTCCGTCTTCCGCATCATGATGTTCCCCCACGAGGATCGAATCATTATGGTAGACTAGCTGACGCATAGTGAAAGGCGTCCCCTAACCAACAAAGATGTAATTATACCCTATGTAGATACAACCACATATGGTCTTTCACTGTACAGGGAATATGGCCCTGGCCAATTCAAACCGTCATCCATCCGACGGTCATTCCTAGGAGATCCTCCCATTATCCTTGAGGCATCGCCCGATGCCATAGGGGCCCTGGTGTGCATGATGTCCACATCAAGCATTGAGGTTAGTCAGGATAGAGACTCAAGCAGTAACAACACCGAGGCATCGGCCACGATTGCCTCTCTAGCCTACGCCACCTCCCAAACCCCCTTCCTCTGCCCCCCAGCTGGCTTCGTCTCCTAGTAGATTTTGGCAACACTGGTGTTACCCAACATATCGTTGGTGTTCCCATTTTGGTACCTAGTTCCCCCTTCCAGAATAGGAGCCACCAACATTACTACCATAGGGTTAAAGCCCCTCAGTCCCGAGGAGCCCCAACCCACCCAAGAAACGGTCGAAACCACCCCCACAAGGGAAGTTCCCATTGCAAAATCGGTTATCACGGCCAAGAAAATTGTAAAGAGAGGAAAAAAAGTGGTGACTCCCACCATACAAAGGGATTCATCAGCCTGTGCTATATGTGACGTCATAGGACACCCTACCCACATGTGTCCGGAGTTGGACGAGTTAAAACCACTCCTTAGCTCTAAAGAAAACACCTCAACGCCGCGTTCCTGCAAAAAGGAACCTGCCACAAAAAGTAAAGGAAAACCGTTGCGTACAAACCACGCATGCGCTCTCTGTGACACCTATGGGCACTATACCCACCATTTTCTAGAAATGCCACGATATAGGGATGCCTTACATGTGATCGAGTGATCCTATCAAGAGGATCCCTCCATCCATTCTATCAATGACGAGCCGCGTACCATCCTATACTTACAAGAGGAACATATGTTTGTAGAACGACTCCCAGTAATGCACATTATACGTTGTACGTTATGTGATGAACGTGGCCACTACCTTGAAGAGTGCGTAGCATTGGAGCTCATTCACAGATGGTATCTAATCGAAAGGGTTTACTACGTGGGGCTACGAGCAGCGCAATTCACATGCTTGTTATGCGCCGACAATCACCTTTTGGAGGATTGTCACTACATACCTCGCTTCTAGCTAGCCCTTGCTAGCCTCCGTTCAGCCATAGTCTGCCTTTCCCAAGAAACGATATGGAAGCTGAATCCACAAGCAACTCCATGACCCAAGCAGAGGAGATGAGCGGGTCCATCATGTTCTTGTCAGCTGAAGAACGGCCTAGCAGGGAACCCCTAGTTACCCCCAACATCACTTCACAGCAACAACCAGTGTGTAAGTTATGCAAAAAGACAAACCATATAGTCATCCATTACCTGGATTTTGTAGCCTTCCGGCGTTGGTTCCCCATCATACCTCGAACTGAACTAGATGGAACCTTCATATCAAGGATACTCTTCCTGGTATGTCAGGGTAATCATTACGAGCGACATTGTACTTATGCCTCATAGGTCTGTCCCAATATCGATATGATTAATGCCATATAGAAGAGACAGGATGATCTTCGGGAATGGCATAAAATATACATTGTCAGCTCAACGTCCCCACCACCGCAATGGTGTTTCAAGCCTGATAAGACCACACACCAACCATGCATAACCCAGGAAAAGCCTAGGATAACATGCGGCCTATGTGATCTAAACGATCACCGAGTCAACCAATGTAGAGAACTCAAACCCCTTACAAACAGTCTCCACATAGTCTCTTCTCTCCCTCAGAAACTTCTCTCCAATCAAGTGAAGATCACACACACTTATTGCCGACTCACACTTTCATCATACGTTTAAGTGTGCGCATCTCCCCAAGTTGAGAGCAACTCGAGTGGCGTTAAGTCTACCATCCACCAATGAGGAAGACAAGTCTAAACCAACAATGCAGAAATGGAAGCAGAAGATGACCTCTTCTACGACTGAACCTTTCCAAGCGTCCACATCAGGGACAACGAGTAGCGTAGAATATCACACTATCTACTCTGTCAACACTGTGGTACTGTGCATCGTTTGCACTGGTCAAGAGCACACGCCAGAGGTATGCCCGTTGCTGAAAGCATTTAGGAAACTCTGTGATAACAACAAATTCCACCTACTGGAAATCGACTATCTTGGTAGGAGACCCGACTTTATGCTCAAACAGGACTCCATTACCGAGATCCTTCCCCTGCCGCATGCCAGTGACACAATTCACCACATACAACTTGTATCATCACATGCCCAAGATAGGTTTCCAACTGCCCCCTCATCCCAATATTTCCACTTTATTCCTGTCGCAAAAGGCAAAGGTACCTTACGCTTTTGCACTGATTTCCGCAAGATCCCAAACTTGCACGGTGCCATCGAACTCCTTGATGACACCCAGCCTTTAGAACAACGCCTAGTATAACTAGAGCTAGTTGATGAAAGTCGGCGACAATCGCTGCAACACCATGAGGCCGATAAGAAAAGGGTGAAAGCATCATTCAACTGCCACATCACCCCTTGCTCATTTACCGAGGGAGAGTTAGTCCTTCGCTACGATGTCGCAAAATAGGCCTTAGGGCCAGGAAAGTTTGAAACCTTGTGGAAAGGACCCTATATCATCTTGACGAAACCAGATGGGACCTACCGCACTAACCCTGTCAACGGCCTCTACCTCAAGAAGTTTTACCCATAAGGGCCTGTTGTGACCAGCAACAACCCCCCTTTTTATTTATTATTAGTAATAATACTAAATAAATGGGGACCCTTAGTTAAAAATCCAAAAAAAATCAATTAGGATTTGTTTGCCTTTACAAATAAAACTTTATATCATAAACTTATAAAATCCCTTAGAAAGAATATTTAGAAACACTTAAGTTTATGATAGACTGTAATAAAATTGCTCTTGAAACAAGATAGCGCATCCATAACAAAATAGTATATATATAAAACGCATTGATCGCAGATCGCATAGCGCATAAAACAGATGATTAACAAATATGTTTTGTGCTCTTATCAATTCTGCGCTATTGCGATTTTGCGCTCTTATCAATTCTGCACTATTGCGATTTTGCGCTCTTATCAATTCTGCGCTATTGCGATTCTGCGCTTTTGCGATTGTGCGCTTATGTGCTATTGCGATATGTGCTTTTGTGCTATTGCGCAATTTTCACTTTTGCGCTATTTTTATGACTGCGATGACTCCATTTTGCGATATTGAGAATTTGCGCAGCAAATCGCAGATCGCAACGTCGCAGATTCATGTAGGCGCGCTATCCCAAGGCAATCTTCCCATATGTCAAATCCGTTATGCGCTTTAATGATTATATTAAATGATTGGATTGATTATTAATGTGAAAAGAGATTGTGTTTAGATTGAAAGTCGTTTCACAATTTAAATATTATATTTTATCCGCTTTCACATTCAAAACAGTCTCATCACCTTTCTTATATCATTACTCTCATTTATTCGTAAAACGCAGGAACGAAGGAGTAGACCACTATACAAAGCTTCCGCTAAACACTATGGGTAAGAAGGAGAAGAGCTCAAGTTCCGAGAACAAAGAAATGGCTTTGCTATAAGCAGACACTGCCTGTAACAAGGATGCCGGTATATCCACTTGGGAGGGAATGTATAAACTGTTAGAAGATGAAAACCCCGTGGTGATAAAAGTTGCAGCTACAGCAGGTTCAAAGGATACGTCTGAAGCAACCCTTAGAGACTCAGCTTGCTCATTTCTACATAGAATAGCAGCAAGGCCAAGGATTCTCCCATATACAGACATGGTGAGATGGGTGCTGGATAGCACAGATATTTCAGACAGACAATTCAGAACTCCACCGGAAGAGCTAATCGGGTCATTCACCATAGAAGATCTGAGATTAATGTATAAGCTGCCAGAACCTCAGGCAACTTTCAACAGGCAATTTATGGAAGAGTTTGCCAAAGAACACTCAAATTTGGCAGAATGCACAAAGGAGTGGACCAAAAGAAGTGAACCATTGAAGAAAAACAAACAAGGTATGTACAACACGGGTTCACTTACCTCTCCTTATTGTTTTATTGCTGCCATGTTATGCAGGATTTTTGGAAAGCCTGACATAAATATGATATTACCCAAATGGCTTCCTTTGTTGAATGCGGTTGTTAATTCTACAATTGTAGATTGGGCCAAAATCCTATCTGATAATCTCACCACTGCTATTTTTCATTACCGGTCTAAACGAAATGTTTCCCAGCGGGTTTATCCGCCTTTTTATTTATCTGCTTATGTCATGGACGCCATCTTCTATGTCTCTAAATTCCCTGTGATGGGCTGGAAATGGACTATCCACGATCCTTTTCCCATTCATGTGTACCATAAATAACTATGGGAGTCTGAGTTTATCCCCCATTTTTATCAAATTTGTCATGGAATAATGCTACCATTGTACAGAACATTGTATAATAAGGATGCCCCGAGGTTATCCTCAGAAACAGAGGTTGATATTCTCCCCGTCGCAAGATGGTTTGGAGAGGAATTGTTCACCTATATTAGGTTTTTTGGAAGTTATGCTTCTCCCCATGTTTTACCCTTATATGTTCCAGATAGACTTGTAGCTCGGGAAATTGCTTATCAGACCTGTGGCCAGGGAGGTATGACAAAAGATTTAAAAGGCAAGAAAAAGGGCATTTGGCCACAATTTCCGATAAAATGTGGAACATTTTCACTATTAGATATTGGTCATGCATTTCATGAGATAGGCAACGTTACATGCCTACAGCTGTTCAAATTCTCAAGAAGGTTATTTGACCAAAATGATATTGTTAAGAATTTTACCAATGCAATCAAAGTAAGGGAATTTGTCGCGGAGCAAGATCTTTTTGATGATATGTTCCAGGAAAGAAATTCATTCAAAGAGGTTTTGAATTCAACTAGAGAGCAGCTATCTCCAGGGGATTTTCAGGAATTCAAGTTGTACAGAGAAAGGAGACTAATTCCTATTCATTTGGATAATCTACGCATAGAGCCTGCAAAGGGGCAAACTCCTAATGTTAGTCTTAACAGCAGTTCAAGCACAGGTAAATCCAAATCAAAATCTGATAGAGATTCTGAACACTCCAATACATCCAAAGAAATGGAAGATAAAATGGAAGAATCCATTAAAGATTCTGCACAATCTAAAGAGCTTGCTCAACAACAAATTTTGATTTCTCAACAAACAAATCCTTCTCCACCCAATGTACAGCAACAACCAATCACCATGGAGTTAGATAAAGAATGGGAAACCTTTAATCAATTGATTAATGTAGAAGGACAGAATGTACATACCCCTGTCCAAACAACCAAAGTTTTGAACGCAGGAACAAGGAGCACAGCCGCAGTAACAGAGCACATACCAATTACACCCTCCTCTGAAATTGTACTTAATGTAGAGGACATTCCTCCTCTGAATGTATTTTATAGCCCAAAATACAAAGCAGTAGTAAAGAGACAAAGGAAAAATAGAAAAATAGAAAGTGCAATTGCTACCGAACCAGAACAAGTAGATGTTTTGTGGAAAGATCCTGCCACAGAGCCTACTCATAATCTCACTAAGTTATCTCAAATAACAGGAGCTTATGCTTCTGCAACAATTGATAAAGCAGTTGAGATACAACTTTTGTTGGATGAAAAAGAAGAATAGATAAAGGCTCTGCAACAGCAATTGCAACAGGTACAGGCCAATCAGGAAGCACAATTAAAACTTGAAGAGTTACAACAAAAACTTCAAGAAATCCAAGAACAGGATAAGGATGATCCTAAGCTTCCAGAATTCATTTCAGAAACCATCTCTTTGAACAATCAACTACTGCAACAAGAGGAAGTTTTCTGCCAAAAAATATTGCAATGGAATTCTTTGTGCCAAGAAAGCGATAGAATCACAAATCATGTCGTAGATTTACGAAATGATTATGATTTAATTAATGAAAAGATCAATGATTATCTAGCATGGAAAAAGACAGAAGAAGGCTGAAAAGCTGGCGCACCCATCATCAACGAGAACCATAAAGAAATAATGTTTAATAATTGGGATGCACAAATCAGAAGGGCGAAAAGGGCAGCAGAGGAGGCATCTACAGTGGCAAACACTCTCACTGATTGTGTAAATGACAATTTACACAAAGCTAACTTGATTTCTGAAACTATTCCAGGATATCTCCCACAGGCAAATCAACTGCATACAGAATGGAGGCAAAAGGCAGAAGAAAGAGCAAAATCCATCCAAGAGCGATAAGATTAACTGTGGGACTACAATGATGTACTAAAGGCTGCACATATGTCAATTACTACTAATGTTACGGAGAAGATTGTTCTTGCTTGAACCCCGGCTTTTTCTGTGACAAATAATTTAAGCCTACCAACCGCATCTTCTCAAACTATGCTGATACCGCAAGCTTAAAGACTGCTAATAGATGGACAGACGTCGTATTTTAATTATTATTTATTTATAAGGTGATTATCATTGAACCGAATCCTTAATTTTTTTAATAAGACTATTTTTAGATTTAGCTAAGTAGTATTTAAACCCTTCTCATGCATTTAGAGAAGGGTCCGGATCTTAATATTTTTGACTTGGAGATTGCATTTCTGTACTCCATTGTCTTATATATTTTTAAAAAGGATCACATCTGGTGATTTTCATGTGGAATTATCTTTGAAGTGTTGCATTTCTGTACCTTGGAATTTGATTTTGCATCAGAATTACTGGATTAGAGTATCAGATTGCATTTGAAAGTCTTCAAGATGAACAAGGTATTTCTATCTGTTCACTGTTGATTTCTTTTGTCTTATGATATTCGTTTTAAAATTGCTATCATTTATATGTATATTTGTTTTCACAATGCTTCCTTTTATATATCATTTCTGAGTATAATTGAAACGTTATTTTTCATAGTTACATGTAAATGGTATACAATGATGAATGCAATATGTTTATATAACTCTATTTAATTTCTTAAACAGAGTTATCTTTATTTGTTTCTGCACATTTCAATTTAATTAATAATACATTTTCATGGTTATTGTTGAATTGGAACAATCTGTTGATTACATATAATCACCTTATGTATGTTATCTTTTATTTATTTATTTGTACTAGATAGTTTTATTTCAGTTAGTTTAGTCCCATTTCCACCCATCCAATCCAATCCATTTAGTTACAACGAAACTGGTCCTTTAAATCCAGTCGGCGCCACCACACCAAACAGAAAAGGAGCTGTCTTAAGGTCCCAAATGAGTTTTCCCCCATGTTTAAGCAGAGAGATTTTCAGCTTCAACATTTTGCTTGTAAGTATACCTTGTTAGTGAATGGCAGGATATTTTATCCATGTTGCCTCAGAGCAAACACTCACATCTTCTTCAATTTTCCCAACTGAATCAAGAGAAGAAATTGCATATTATTCGTATTAATTTACTACCAAAATCTCAAACCATTCAGACGATCAACATCCTGAGTCTCCTGAAGTTCAAGATCTAATTCATAAATTGAAAGGATTCTCATTATCTCTTGAAGAGTCTGAAATATCTGAAGGTAGTGTAAGCTCAAAATTTATTCCTTCGAAACCTCTTACTAGGTTGCAAAGTGAAAAACTTGGTATTTCTCCGAAAGAATTTCCTTTACCTAGTAAGGGCAAAACAAAAAGAATTCAATCGGAAATAGAAAGTGATACAAGTTCATCATCTCATATTCAATCACCTGTTTCCAAAACCACAACTCAACAAAGTACAGTTGTTTCATCATCATCTCTTCAATCCTCATCAATCTCAACATCATCTATTCCAACGACTTCTATTCAAATTCCATCAGTTTCTACTATTCCTCCAATAGTCATCCCAATAATGGCACAGAGACCATGGTCTATTCTAGGAGCAGTCAACATGGCTGCACCTTTACATGATTTACCAGACAATCCTGGAAAATGGCTTCCAAAGTTTAGCCCAGATCTTAACATTCAAGCTGAAGAACATATCAATAACTTTATGCTGGCTATTAATTTGAATGGAGTCATACATGAAGATGTTGTAGTTAGATTATTCCCATATACTCTTCAGGGAGTAGCAGGATCATGGTATTTTTCATTACCATCAGGATCTATAACGAGTTGGGACATTTTTGCAGATCATTTTTTGACCAAATTTGGAGATGATCGATCAATTGCAACTTTACTCAATTATCTCTCAAATTTGAAAATAGAACCCAAGGAACCTATAAACGAATTCAATGCTAGATTCAACAAACTCTTGAACAAAATTCATACAGATTCACAACCTAGTGAGCAAGTTAGAATTGAATGGTATATAACTGCCTTACCCTCAAACATAGAAATTTTCATAGACAGAGATGCAAAGCCTACATTGGCTGAGAATATGAAAGAAGCTATTGCAGTAGAAAAACGTATCACTTATCTTGAAAAGAAAAATGCTATTGAAGAAAGGAAATCAAAGAAGGTCAGCTTCAGAGATGATTAAAAGAAAAATACCAAAGATCCATATGACATGGAAGGATTACATAAAGTTCTTAAAACCATGTCAAATGAAATGTTTGAAATTAAAAAACAAGTGGCTGAAACTTCTACCAAGAAACCATTCCGAAATTTCAGAAGAAACCAAGTTGAATCTAAACCTCCTAATGTAATCTCTAATGCAGAGTCAGAAGAAGATGAGGAAGAAGAAGATACATCTATAGTATCAGATCAAGAAGATTAAAATGAAGAGATAGCTGAATTAAATGGAATGTGGGATTTTATTCTCCCTAATTCTGATAGTGAAGAAGCTATGCCTGTAAGTACTAGGAGTAAATATACAGCAGAACCGGTGCAAACAGTTCCGAAAAAGAAAATTACAACTCCAAGTACCAAAGACAAACCCATTGTAAAGAAAACTTCTCAATTACCTACTCAAAATCAGCCATCTTCTTCTAATCCTCTCACATCAACAGCGAAAACTTTAGTAGTGTCAGATCCTATGGAATACAATATTGTTGAAGACATGAAAAAGATTAAAGCCAACATTTCCTTACATGAACTCAGCAAACTGAAACACCAGCAAAAGTTGCTATTGAAAGAATAAAACGCTACACCAATTGCTCCTTTACCAAGCGGTGTAGTTGCAAAAGGCACAAGAGGAACTGGTAAGCCACCAGATAAGGTAGATGCTACTAATACTGTGCTCATTGGGGAAAAGTCAAATTCTCAAACTCCTCATTTTCTTTTGACTTATGAGATGTACAATAAAAATCTGCACAATTGTTTAATTGATTCTGGAACTTCCTCCAATATAATGCCTACTTCTGTCTATGCTAAATTGAATATTGAACCACAGAAATCAGCAATTCATATCGTTCAGTTGGATCGCTCTAAAGTCCAAGTGGTAGGAGAAATCAATTCAGTTACTATCAGATTAGCCTCAGATCCTAGGATTGTCCAAAGAATAGATATTCTAATTGCTGATATTCCTGAATTCTATGGATTAATCTTGAGCAAGGACTGGTCTGCTAAACTTAACGGTTATATCTCAACCGATTATTCACACATGTGGCTTCCCTACAAAGGGAAACCAAATCAAATCAAAATTGAACGAGAAAAACATATGATGCACACTGTCACTGAATTTGAACAACCTAATGAACCAGTAGCATTCAACAACAATATTCTTGGAGGTTATTCTGCTGAATCATTTCTTGGAAATTTCAAAGCTCCTCAATCACCTTTTTCTGTAAATACTTTTGTTTCTCAGATAGAAATTTTTTCACAATCTGATACTTCCATAATTGTAAATATTTCGGATGTAATTGTAGATAAGCCAATAGATAAGTCTTTATTTTGGTCATTATATTTTGATGGATCGAAATCTAGTGATGGAGCTAGAGCTGGATGCATCCTAATTGATCCAAATGGGGAGAAAACCATGCTGTCATGTAGATTAGAATTTGAGTGTACTAACAATACCGCAGAATATGAAGCCTTGGTTCAAGGACTTTATAAAGCTATAGGGTTAGATGTTAAATACTTGAAAGTCTTTGGTGATTTCGAAATTGTCATTAAACAAGTTAGGAATACTATTCATTGCCTTTCAGGACATCTTAAACACTATCAAACCCTAGTACAAGACCTCACCACTCATTTTTTAGAATTCAATATTTCTCCTATTCCTAGGAATCAGAATACATCAGCTGACTTGTTAGCTAATGTTGCATCTAAACTCTTACCTGTTGAAGATTGCAATCCTGATAGGTTTTCTGTAGAATTGATTTTTCGACCATCAGTCCCAGATAATGTTACAAATTGGAGAGTATTCTATCATGATCAAGATATTCTAAATTTCATGACTTCAGAGAAATCATATGATGAGCAAATTATTGACGAAGATGATCATGATTTACAAATTGCTTCAAAAGGTAATGAAAACTCCATTCCAAAATCTGTTGTTAAATTAGAGGATTTATATGACATTAGAGACAGATTCAAGAAAGTCACTAATACGAAACTTCAAAGCTCTACTTTGAAGTTTGAATTAGTAAATCTTGGTTCTGATTCTAAACCTCAAAATGTTAACTTAGGACTCAATTTAACACCAGAGGAAAGGAATGCATTCATTAAACTGCTGAACAAGTATAAAAACGTTTTTGCTTGGAATTATGATGATTTAAAAACGTATGATACTTCGATTATTCAACATACAATTCCAATGCTTCCTGATATTAAACCTGTTCAACAGAAGTTAAGAAAGATCCATCCAAATCTCGAAAGTCAAATCAAATCAGAACTTAATAAACTTTTAAAAGCCAAAATCATTTTTCCAGTCAGGCACTCCAATTGGGTTTGCAATATGGTACCTGTAAGGAAGAAGAATGGTGATATAAGAATCTGTATTGATTTCAGAAATTTAAATAATGCATGTTTAAAAGACAATTTCCCATTGCCGACCATGGAACAGATACTTCAAAAGGTAGCTGGTTCTAAACTTATGTCCTTTCTCGATGGATTTTCAGGCTATAATCAAGTTTTAGTTCATCCAGATGACAGATTGAAAACAACTTTCAGAACAAAATGGGGAACTTATGTTTATCAGAAAATGCCTTTTGGTCTAATAAATGCAGGAGCAACTTTTCAAAGAGCCATGGATATAGCATTCAAAGGTCTGATCAATAAATCAGTTGTTGTTTATCTTGATGACATAACAGTATTTTCAAAAAAGAGAGCCAATCATCTACATGATTTAAAACAAATATTTGAAAGATGTAGAAAGTTTGGTATCTCCTTAAATCCCAAGAAATATTTCTTTGCTTTAGATGAAGGAAAACTCTTAGAATTTGTTGTGTCAAAAGATGGTATATATATTGATCCAGATAGAGTGAAAGAAATTTCTGATATTTCTTTACCACATAACAAAAAATCCATGCAATCATTTCTTGGACAGATTAATTTTGTTAAAAGATTTATTCCCGATTTTTCTTTAATTGTTTTACCTATGCAAAATATGATCAAGAAGAATTCAATATTCAAATGGACGCATAAAGAAAAAGAAGCTTTTGATTCAATCAAACAAGCTATCATTAATGCACCAGCATTGAATACCCCGGATTTTTCTAAAGATTTTACTTTGTATACTCTGGCCACTGAAACATCCTATGCAGCCATTTTAACACAACTCAATGATCAAGAAATCGAAGCACCAATTTCTTTCTTTAGCTCAAATCTGCAAGGAGCTGAGCTTAATTATTCCGATGTTGAAAAACAAGCCTTTGCCGTGTTTAAATCAATCAAGCATTTCAGACCTTTTCTCTTGAAAACTCATACAAAAATCATTGTCCCATTCTCTGCAGTAAGGCAATTATTAATTCAGAGAGATGTAGGAGAAAAACGAGCTAACTGGGTAACAGCTTTGCAAGAATATGATGTTGATATTAAACTAGCTAAGATTGTTAGAGGACAAGGTTTTTGCAGACTATTGGCAGGAGCTCATAACATACCAAAAAATCAAGATTCAAATCAAGATATTCAAGTAAGTCAGATAAGTGTTACAGATTCTGAATCTCAGTATGCTGATCTCATCTATTACTTGAAAAATGGGTATGCTCCTTCTAATCTCAGCTATAAGAGAAAATGTGCTTTAAGGTTAAAGGCTATTAAATATGAGATCATTGATAATGTGTTATTTAGGAAAAATTATGATTCAATTTTATTAAGATGTCTTGAAAAGACTGAAGCTGAAGAGGTTTTGCAAGAGTTGCATGATGGACCAGCAGGAGGTCATTTTGGAGGTGATACCATAGCTCACAAAATAATTCGTGCTGGCTATTACTGGCCTACCCTTTTTAAAGACACACATGACTATGTAAGGAAGTGCAGAATTTGCCAAACTGCAAGTGGAAGACAAAGGAAACCAGATTTTCCTTTGCAACCAGTGAGTATTGAGCAACCATTTGAACAATGGGGACTTGACATTATTGGTGAAATAATACCTCATTCTTCCAAACAGCACAAGTACATCCTTACTGCAACTGATTACTTTACAAAATGGGTAGAGGCAATCCCTTTGAAGGTAGCCAATTCTGATGCAATTGTTGATTTCATAGATCAATTCATCATAACCAAGTTTGGTGTACCTCAAGCTCTTGTCTTTGATAATGCATCTTATTTTTCCGGAAACAGTTTAATAGAATTTGCAGTCAAAAGAGGTTTTAAACTGAAATATTCAGCAAATTATTACCCACAAGGTAATGGTTTAGCTGAATCCACTAACAAAAATCTCATCAAAATCATTAAAAGGACTGTTGATCAAAATCAAAAGAATTGGCACAAGTATTTAATCTTTGCATTATGGGCTGATCGTATCACTGAAAAATCTTCAATAGGAACTTCACCTTTCAATTTAGTTTATGAAAAAGAAGCTGTGATACCATCAAATTTAACTCTTCCATCATTAGCCCTAGTGCAATTTATTGAAGAAAATCCTTCTTCATCCATTCAATTGAGATATAATCAAATCCTTAAATTAGAAGAAGATAGGAATAAAGCAAAAATTACTCATGAAAAACATCAACAGCTTGTAAAATCTTCTTTTGATGCAAGTTCTACCGGCTCAAAATTTTTGTCAATTGGTGATCTCGTTTTGAAATGGGATAAAGCACACGAAGAAAAGGGTAAACATACCAAATTTCAGAAAATGTGGCTTGGACCATTTCAAATCGTTGAGAAGATAAGCTCAAATACATTTATACTCCAAGATCTAACAGGTAAGAGAGAATCTCTTCCTGTAAATGGGCTTATCTTGAAGAAATTCTTTTCATAAGGAGGTAACCCCTTCTTAAACTGTACATATTCCTTTCTGCAGAATTTTGATTATTTTTGTTTTTGCAAATAAAGGTTGTTAATGAGTCTCTGATTGACTGTTTACTATTTAAGAAAATTTCTTCGGAAGAATATTATAAATATTTATTTTGTGTAAATAAGAATTTTTAAAGTAATGATCACAGTTTTTGAATAGTTTAAAATAAGATGTTAAACTTTGAAAAGATTATTTCAATCATTTACATGATCTTTTGAAAACTTGAGGAAAATGTAAATCATTATAAAGTTTAGTAAGCAGAGAAAGGTTATCTATCAAAGTATAGATTTTTTTCAAAGTTTTGGAATTCAAAAAACTCTGAAAATTGTCATCCATTGATTCTTAAGGATAAAACTATTTCACCCCATCCATTTAAGTTATGATTTTTTAGAATATAATTCTAAGAAATTATACAAAAAATTTAAGAGATAAGAGGTCTCATCACGAGCCGACTTACCATGTTCATAAGGAGTAATAAAACTGACATTACCAATACTGCATACCAAAACAGGGTAATGGCTTATAAATATAAGACAAGGGGTCTCATCACGAGCCAGCTTGTTCAATTTAATTATAACTAGTGAATGGCATTGTTATCAACTGGCCACCAAACCAGAACAATGGCTCTTAAAATAAAAAATAAATAAAAGACAAAAAACATGAGATAATAGATCTTATGAATTTATCTTTTAAAAGGTCATAATTTTAGTTGGATGGGACAATGAATGGTTAATGGTTTAAAGGTAACCCTGTCGAGACTATGAACGTTTGCTGGCAGCAGAGGCAATACCTATGGCAATAGAGTATATTATAAAACCAAAACTTGGAGAAATCCATTTACTTCATTATTAACACCAATCAAAGCTTGATATAACTCAAAATGTTTTTATTTCTTAAGGAATTAGACAAAAATTATGAAATGATTTTTATTTTTCTTTTTCATAGCAGCATTTTATTTGAATTATCCTAAGATAGTTTTCATTATCTTTAAAAACCTTTACTTAATAAAGATAGAATGTTCATTTTATTTTTTCAGAGATAACTGTTTCTTTCAGTGAATTGCCATTTGTTGTGACCAGCAACAACCCCCCTTTTATTTATTATTAGTAATAATACTAAATAAATGGGGACCCTTAGTTAAAAATCCAAAAAAATCAATTAGGATTTGTTTGCCTTTCAAATAAAACTTTCTATCATAAACTTATAAAAAATCTCTTAGAAAGAATATTTAGAAACACTTAAGTTTATGATAGATTATAATAAAATTGTTCTTGAAACAAGATACCGCATCCATAACAAAATAGTATATATAAAACGCACTGATCGCAGATCGCATAGCGCAGAAAACAGAAATGATTAATAAATATCTTTTGCGCTCTTATCAATTCTGTGCTTTTGCGATTGTGCGCTTTTGCAATTGTGCGCTTTTGCGCTTTTGCGCTATTGCGCAATTTCCACTTTTGCGCTATTTTTATGACTGCGATGACTTCATTTTGCGATATTGCGATATTGCGACATTGCGATATTGCGATATTGCGCAGCAAATCACAGATCGCAATGTCGCAGATTCATGTAGGCGCGCTATCCCAAGGCAATCTTCCCATATGTCAAATCCGTTATGCGCTTTAATGATTATATTAAATGATTGGATTGATTATTAATGTGAAATGAGATTGTGTTTAGATTGAAAGTCATTTCACAATTTAAATATTATATTTCATCCGCTTTCACATTCAAAACAGTCTCATCACCTTTCTTATATCATTACTCTCATTTATTCGTAAAACGCAGGCACGAAGGAGCAGACCACTATACAAATCTTCCGCTAAACATTATGGGTAAGAAGGAGAAGAGCTCAAGTTCTGAGAACAAAGAAATGGCTTCGCTATACACAGACACCGCCTGTAACAAGGACGCCTTTATATCCACTTGGGAGGGAATGTATAAACTGTTAGAAGATGAAAACCCTATGGTGATAAAAGTTGCAGCTACAGCAGGTTCAAAGGATACGTCTAAAGCAACCCTTAGAGACTTGGCTTGATCATTTCTACATAGAATAGCAGCAAGACCAAGGATTCTCCCATATACAGACATGGTGAGATGGGTGCTGGATAGCACAGATATTTCAGACAGACAATTCAGAACTCCATCGGAAGAGCTAATTGGGTCATTCACCATAGAAGATCTAAGATTAATGTATAAGCTGCCAGAACCCCAGGCAACTTTCAACAGGAAATTTATGGAAGAGTTTGCAAAAGAACACTCAAATTTGGCAGAATGCACAAAGGAGTGGACCAAAAGAAGTGAACCATTGAAGAAGAACAAACAAGGTATGTACAACACGGGTTCACTTACCTCTCCTTATTGTTTTACTGCTGCCATGTTATGCAGGCTTTTTGGAAAGCCTGACATAAATATGATATTACCCGAATGGCTTCCTTTGTTGAATGCGGCTGTTAATTCTACAATTGTAGATTGGGTCAAAATCCTATCTGATAATCTCACCACTGCTATTTTTCATTACCGGTCTAAACGAAATGTTTCCCAGCGGGTTTATCCGCCTTTTTATTTATCTGCTTATGTCATGGACGCCATCTGCTATGTCTCTAAATTCCCTGTGATGGGCTGGAAATGGACTATCCACAATCCTTTGCCCATTCATGTGTACCATAAAGAACTATGGGAGTCTAAGTTTGTCCCCCATTTTTACCAAATATGTCATGGAATAATGCTGCCATTGTACAGAACATTGTATAATAAGGATGCCCCGAGGTTATCCTCAGAAACAGAGGTTGATATTCTCCCCGTCGCAAGATGGTTTGGAGAGGAATTGTTCACCTATATTAGGGTTTTTGGAAGTTATGCTTATCCCCATGTTTTACTCTTATATGTTCCAGATAGACTTGTAGCCCGGGAAATTGCTTATCAGACCTGTGGTCAGGGAGGTATGACAAAAGATTTAAAAGACAAGAAAAAGGGCATTTGGCCACAATTTCCCATAAAATGTGGAACATTTTCACTGTTGGATATTGGTCATGCATTTCACGAGATAGGCAACGTTACATGCCTACAGCTGTTTAAATTCTCAAGAAGTTTATTTGACCAAAATGATATTGTTAAGAATTTTACCAATGCAATCAAAGTAAAGGAATTTGTCGTGGAGCAAGATCTTTTCGATGATATGTTCCAGGCAAGAAATTCATTCAAAGAGGTTTTGAATTCAGCTAAAGAGCAGCTATCTCCAGGGGATTTTCAGGAATTCAAGTTGTACAGAGAAAGGAGACTAATTCCTATTCCTTTGGATAATCTACGCATAGAGCCTGCAAAGGAGCAAACTCCTAGTGTTAGTCTTAACAACAGTTCAAGCACAGGTAAATCCAAATCAAAATCTGACAAAGATTCTGAACACTCCAATACATCTAAAAAAATGGAAGATAAAATGGAAGAATCCATTAAAGATTCTGCACAATCTAAAGAGCTTGCTCAACAACAAATTTTGATTTCTCAACAAACAAATCCTCCTCCACCCAATGTACAGCAACAGCCAGTCACCATTGAGTTAGATAAATAATGGGAAACCTTTAATAAATTGATTAATGTAGAAGGACAGAATGTACAGACCCCTGTCCAAACAACCAAAGTTTTGAACGCAGGAACAAGCAGCACAGCCGCAGTAACAGAGCACATACCAATCACACCCTCCTCTGAAATTGTACTTAATGTAGAAGACATTCCTCCTCTGGATGTATTTTATAGCCCAAAATACAAAGCAGTAGTAAAGAGACAAAGGAAAAAGAGAAAAATAGAAGGTGCAATTGCTACTGAACCAGAACAAGTAGATGTTTTGTGGAAAAAGATCCGCTACAAAGCCTACCTGCACCCCATCAAGTTATCTCTGTCATCATGAGCTGAGGCCCTACTAATTGATAAAGTATGAGAGATACAAACTTTGTTAGACAGCAGACAATGAGAGAAGGTTTCCATGTATGAATACTTTGCAGTGTGTATAAAGCACCGTAGCTAACAATTAAAATGTGGAAGAGAGTTGAACACAAAGGAATAAACTAAGAACAACATAAGGATGATCCCAAGCTTCCAGAATTCATTTCAGAAACCATCTCTTTGAACAATCAACTACTGCAACAAGAGGAAGTTTTCTGCCAAAAAATATTGCAATGGAATTCTTTGTGCCAAGAAAGCGATAAAATCACAAATCATGTCGTAGATTTACGAAATGATTATGATTTTATTAATGAAAAGATCAATGATTATCTAGCATGGCAAAAGACAGAAGAAGGCAGAAAAGCTGGTGCACCCATCATCAACGAGAACCATAAAAAAATAATGTTTAATAATTGGGATGCACAAATCAGAAGGGCAGAAAGGGTAGCAGAGGAGGCATCTACAGCGGCAAACACTCTCACTAATTGTGTAAATGACAATTTACACAAAGCTAACTTGATTTCTGAAACTATTACAGGATATCTCCCACAGGCAAATCAACTGCATACAGAATGGAGGCAAAAGGCAGAAGAAAGAGCAAAATCCATCCAAGAGCTGACAACATTGAATTGGGAC
This sequence comes from Pinus albicaulis, assembly GCA_034641835.2. NCBI lineage: Eukaryota > Viridiplantae > Streptophyta > Pinopsida > Pinales > Pinaceae > Pinus > Pinus albicaulis. The sequence continues at coordinate 327,793,281 of CM076573.1, forward strand.
TCATACTGGATGTACTTGGTAAAGCCACACAGTCAACAAAGTGCGCTCAATTGTATCATCAATGCTACGGAGAAGATTGCTCCTACGCTTGCCGACTCTGTCTTTTCAGGACAGTTGAATTCTGAAGTCGGTCAACCGCATCTTCTCAAAAATATGCTGGATGCCTGCAAGCTTAAAGATCAAGTTAATAGATAGATAGATTTAGTTTTAATTTCACTGTATTTTAGCCTAGGAAAAGGACGGTCATTGAACCGAATCCTTAATTTTTGTAATAAATTATTTTTAGAGTTAGTTAAGTAGTATTTAAACCCCTCTCATGCATTTAGAGAGGGGTCCTGGATCTTAATATTTTTGGACTTGGAGATTGCATTTCTGTACTCCATTGTCTTATATATTTTTTGAGAAGGATCACATCTAGTGATTTTCATGCGGAATTATATTTGAAGTGTTGCATTTCTGTACCTTGGAATTTGGTTTTGCATTATAATTACTGGATAGAGTATCAGAATGCATTTGAAATTCTTCAAGATGAACAAGGTATTTCTATCTGTTCACTGTTGATCTCTTTTGTTTTATGATATTCGTTTTAAAATTTCTATCATTTATATGTACATTTGCTTTAACAACGCTTCCTTTTATATATCATTTCTGAGTATAATTGAAACGTTATTTTTCATAGTTACATGTAAATGGTATACAATGATGAATGCAATATGTTTATATAACTCTGTTTAATTTCTTAAACAGAGTTATCTTTATTTTTTTCTGCACATTTCAATTTAATTAATAATACATTTTCATGGTTATTGTTGAATTGGAATAATCTTAAGTTGTATTCACATATAGCTACCCGGGTTAGTATTAGAGTTTCTTTATCAGTATTTAGCTTAAATTAGATAGTTTTATTTCAGTTAGTTTAGTCCCATTTCCACCCATCCAATCCAATCCATTTAGTTACAAGGAAACTGGTCCTTTAAATCCAATCGGAGCCACCATACCAAATGGAAAAGGAGCTGCCTTAAGGTCCCGACCGGGTGGTTTTCCCCGATGTTTAATAGTTAGTCAACAGGGCTCCCACAATTTCTTTTCCCCAAGAGTTGTGAGAGTTTACAAGAACCTAACTACAAAAATATTTTCGATCATCAATTATATGTGGCAAGCCATGTTACCTGATCATCAACTCGAACCCTATTTCAGATTTGCTGATGAAGCATCGCGATGGTCTCAAAATTTAGCTGTAGCCGCTTGGGTCATCTACCACCCCGACCGATCACCACTATGTTCAAGATGTGTGTGCATCGGATCAACAACAAACAATCAGGCAGAATATGACACCGTCATCGGACTTATGTGCGAGGCCCTCCATCAGGAATCCATCGTATAAATGTCTACCTCAATTTCCAGTTAGTAGAATCGCAGTTGAACCAAACATTTGAGACCAGAGACACACACCTATTTAGAAAATATTTGTGTGCCAAAAGATTAAGCAGACAATTTGATTACATTAAATTTTCACATGTATTAAGGAATCAAAACCAAGTAGCTGATCGCATAGCTAACAATATCCTAGATTGGAATGCATCACGAATAAACCATCATACGTAAAAAACCAAAAACGTAGATATCCATCATCATAACACAAAATATATAAACCGAAATAGATAGCACACCATATAAAGCCACAAAAATATCTCTCATATATATATCAAAAAAATATGTGTATCTGAGTACAAAAAATAGTATCGCTGGCCCACTGGCCAGCCCGAAGATACAAAAGTCGTCAAAATAAAGGGAAGCATCCTCATAACGGGCACTTTCCCTGTGTACAAAACTACTCTAGTGGGGTGCCCCCTCAAGAGGAGCACTTGGACCCATCATTGCTCTTGGTGCCACCACCGGAGCTGCTGTCACCACTGTGATCGCTACTCGACGTAGAGTGGGCTGATAATCCCTCTCACGGTCCATCACCGTTTCTAACCAAACCTCCTCGAAGTCATCCATAAAAACTCAAGCAGGCATGCCCTGGGTCAAGCGGTCCACTCGACCCCGGAAGTCCTCTAGAGCAACCACCTGAGCCATCAGTATTGTGTTGCGCGCCTCAGTGGCATCTACACGAGCTCGCTCGGCCGCCATCTCTGCTATAGCCGAGCTGCTGCCCTCGCCAGAAGGGCCAGCACGATCCTCGCCCGGTCCACCTGCGCCACCTTTCTAGGAAAATAAATTTTCAGCATCGGCAGGTATGCACCCTCCCATATTCCTTTCTAAATTTCATGTATTTCAATAATATTTGATGAAAAGAAGATGATTTCACTTGAGGTAGTTGTTTTTGCAGGAAGAACCCACAAACAGTTCACAACACCGTCCACTGAAAGTTCTGGAGCATGTATCATCCTACCCCTAGCATGATAGAGTCCCACAAAAATTTGCATATCCTGACATCATTTCTCCGTCAGAAATAAACCATAGGATCCTCATACCCAACCACGTTTATCATCACCTCACTTTGCATATGATAAACGTTCGTGTTGGTCGGTAGAGCCTCCCCTCCATGGCGCTCGTCACCCAAAGTAAAGCATATATCACCGCACAAGTGACACCATGGCCATACCATCTTAGTTCGAGAAGAACCTCATGCCCATCCATCTATCATGAATAAGGTCAAGTTGACCATTCAAACTCAAAACCCCCTCCCCGGAAGACCAGGTTGTATAAGTAGATTGAAAGTGCACCTCTGCGCATCGCATTTGTCCCACAATACCTCCATCAACATAATCCCATCTGCGACATTTTCCGCTTCATTAACCCTGCACATGAGACCAACCAATGGGACCCCCATCCCCAGCAAAACACCATCCTCACACCTTTAGCGAACAAACACTTTCATGTTTTGGGGCACCCCTCTCTGTGTTTTTTACAAACCAAACCTCGTTATTTTATTCTTTTGGTAAGTGTACAAAGACCACAAATGATGCCCTTCGCCACTTCGCCCTCATATTTCATCTTTTCTCCCATGGCAATAGTCCCTCATTCCCCTTGGTCGAAGTATTTCACCCCCATGCATGCACCATCATGACATTCATAGTCGATTCACACCCGCCCTAGAGGTCCTATCAACTCTAGGGATTTTCCCCTCAGAAATAACTATGACTGCCGCCAAGCTGCTAAATTATACTCCGACCTCTGGCCACTGAATCCCCATCATCCATTTTCAGTCACCTCTCACCAACATGCCTATGTTAAACCCATCACATCTAGGTCCCCGACCCCCCAGGTCGGTGACCCATGGTTTGGCTAAGGCTTCCTTTTTTGTCTACCTCGACGCCTCTTTTCCAAAAAGGAAGCGATACCTTGGATTACCCCTCCCCATGCAAAGGGGTATCCTTGGGTGGCACTGTGCGAGACATCATTGTCCACAGATGTCATCGATCCTCCTGACATTCGACTACAACAAAAGCTTTCATGTCACGATGGTATCATACCATACAACTATTTCACTTTGATCAGATCCGTTGAAGACCCATGCCTCCATAAGCGTCTCTGCCAACAATGTTTACACGAGAAGGGCCCAACCAGTACATATGCATATATTGAGCAATGATATTCCATACCAAGATTATGCATATGGGTACCACTTTTCACCTATTTTCAAAGAAAAAAACACCCCTGAGGGCGTCAGCAGTCGTCATCAACAACCACCAGCATCACTACCATAGTAGTGGCACAAACAACACATGTATTTGTCAATTTTGTTTAACTAGCCATAGCATCATGAGCATGGGACATGCTCGCCTCGTTGAAATTTTGTATATATGTTTTATATTTTTTTTGCTTGCAGGGGGTCCCTTAGGCCATGGTTATCTCAGAAATGGTGCAAGGTGTTGTCAATTCCAAGATTCACGCATACCTCTCTCTCTCTCTCTCTCTCTCTCTCTCTCTCTGCGTACGATACATAAAATAAACTATAATGTATTTCGGCTATACAATTATTCCTAGACCTCACACATTAGGGGGCAACTGTTAACACTGGAAAATCGTACAACAGAAGATGACATTAATTAATGTCAAGCCTAAGGATTTACATGGCAGGAACACATTATGGAATCAAGAAGTATTTAAAATCTCTAAGGTTTTGAGAAAATCAGATTTGAACTAGTCTTAAATGCTAAAATGCACGCTTAATCCTTCGAGAAGAGTGCCTTCCACGCACCTTTTTTCCCGATAAGCGCACATACCTGGAAATGGAAAAAGGTTGCTTTTTGGGACCACATCAAAGAAAAGGACAGTTACTCCTTATATGAAGCCACCTAAGGACAGCCACCAGTGCCTCCTTAGACACTATGTGAGCACACAAAGGAATATTTGGAGCACACAATGGAATCATACCTCTCCCTTGGGTCACTATCCATCATGTACCAAGGGAGAGAAGGAGGATTTGAAACTCACCTATATAAAGCCACCAAGAGATGAAGAAAGGGTGATCACATTGTTATGCTGGCCAAAGTTGCCCAAGCAACACCAACAGTGTGTGACTCGGAGTTGGAGCTAAAGAGGACTTGATCATTGGCCACCCAACATCCTAGTCCACCATAGCAGTGAGAGAGAGGGAGACTACATCAGAGGTAGAGCTTGGAAGGCAACATCCTTGCAACGAGACCTAGAGCCATTGCCTAGGGGCCCTTTTGCAAGTGGGTAAAATTTCTTCTCCATATCAAACGTTTAATAAGAAGAGGCCATTGAGCCATCGTTTGCATTATTATTGTTTTGACTCTCTTTATAGCTTCTATATATTTGTGGTTTAGTTTTTGTTTAACCAAAGCATACTTTAGCATACTTTTTCCACTAAATTTTATGCTTTTGAGCTCCCCCACTTTCTTCCTGTTACCGATAGTTTAAAGAGTAGACCACACTCTTTAAGTTGGTGTGATTTCGTACACCCGTGCGAAAAATCCACCACAACAAACTTAGTACAGAAACCAATGTAGATTGGTGTAGGATCAAACTTCCTGCTCGATCCAGGCAAAAGAAATCTTGAAAAGGAAATTGCTGAAATAAATGAACTGAAATTAATTTTCACACAAACGGATTCGTTCACACCTTAATAGAAGCTGATCATATTCATGTGTAAGAAAAGGAACTTAACTCAAGCCACACTTTTGCAATTAAATAATTTAACACACCTTTCAAGCAACGAAAATGAAAGGGGTAAACAAGTTGGGTTGGCTAGGCCCTAGCCAACTAGCTCGTTTCCTTGTTAAGAAATGAGACTCTTCAATAGCTAAATCAACGCATCAAATAGAAATTTAAATGCAAGATGAATGAAACATGGTACAACCCCGTTCTATTAATTCAATTCAACAAATAACATAATAGATCTGAGTCTAGCCTAGAACTTGGGCGACAACAAAATTACAAGCTTTATCACCAGAATTGCTATCAAATTCTATTGCTAGGGTAGTACTACCTACAGATTACATTATATACAGTCCTCGGCTCATGGCCATAACAAATCTACACAGCCGTTTCCCAAATCAGGCCTCTCGGCCGAACTACCTACCAAACAACTTTACAAAATTAAGCCTTTCGGCTATATCAAGATGCGACCAAAACACTAGCCATGGACCGTATATTCAACATAATTTTTGACAATTCTCCACTTTAGTTCGATCTCTGATATTTGCAACTAATCTGAGTGACATGGCAAGGTGCCCTCGTGGCGTGAACGAACGGTTACGGAGATCTCGGGACAGGTGTTTATCGGCGGAGGTGCAAGAAGATTCTTGCACTAAATCAAGCTACATTATGATTAATACCTTAACCTTATAAAATACTTATAGGAAGTAAAAAAAAGTTACAAGACCTTACTAAAGGCACAAAATCTATTAAAAATAATTAATTAAAAACCTAATAAATCCTAAACATGAATAATGAAGCATTTCTGGAAATGGTAGCATTTCTTGGACTAGTGCAAGATAGAAGTGGTTTAAGGAAATGAAACATAGGTAGAAGGTTGGGGTTTTATGATGGGAAAAGGGTGAAAAATAGTACATTTTTGGACACCAACATCCTCCCATCCTTAAACTGTTGTGTGTCCTCACACAACCTTTACCTGTCTACAAAAAAACTTTAAAATAGGGGTAATCCTCAATCCTGCACTTGAATGTTAATTCCTGATGTTACCACCTTTGGATTCTTTTCTCGAGCATCCTTCAGTTTTGTAGTCACCTTATTAAGGCGCTTGTAGCATTTGAAAGCCCGATAATTCCATAACTTTACTTCACGTTTATGCTTCTTAACCTCTGCAACCAACTCCATCGTACCCTGCTGCTGCCAGTTTTTCTCTTTCATCACCTAGCTGGGTGCCTCCAAATCATGGATTTTCTGTTCCAAGTCTGCTATCCGAGTGCTGTGGTAGAGGGTATAGGGTGCGTCCGAATCACTAGGTGGAGGCACCCTTTCTGCAATGGATTCAAGGCATGTACCATCATCACCAAGATCAAAATGATCTTGGCTATCCATTTTCTACATCAAGTCAACAAAATATTATGTGCCAGGAATTTTCATGGCACTGAGAGTTTCAGAATCCTCCACGTCTATTGTAGCAGGGGCTTCAGTACCCTGCGCTTTTAAATTATCAGGGGCTTTAGTACCTTGTCTCTCCAACTCATCAGGGGTTTTGAAACCCTATTCATGCAATTCATCAGGGCCTTTACCTTGTTCATCCAAATGATTAGTAGGGGCTTCAGGCTCCTGCTCATAAAAATTGTCGAGAGGGTCATCATACTGCGCCACATCATCTTCTAGACCCACTGGCAGGTCCTTACTTGTACTTGGGGTTGCTTTCTTTTGCCTTAGTTTTTGAACGAAGTCCGACAAAAGGATGTCGTCTTCTCTTTCTTCATGCTCTTCACTTACCATGGTATGGGCTACCGCGTCTGCAAGGACTCAGAGATTGTGATCTTTGGGGGAAGCTTGAGGTGATTCATCTATAAGAATTGGGGAGCTCGACCAAGAAGAAACCTTCTTCTTGGTTGAGGTCCTGGTGACCTTCCTTTTTTCCGAGGACAAGGTTCGTTCGTCAACCTTCTCCTCTACCTATACTCGTTGACTTTTGTTCTTCGTCTTGGCATGGGTAGGAGTTTCTGCCTTCCGCTTCTTGCTTGCACTCGTCCTGACAGACTTTCCTGCACTCTTCCCAGCATATTTTCTTGTGCAAAATTCCTTTAAAATTTTTTCCTAGGCTATATTCTTAGCTTCCAATTCCTTCTTGACGAAAATTGCAATAAACCCATGGTGGTAAAGTCTATACTCGGCCTGGCTTGCATTCCCATTCTGAACTCCTTTTGGCAGCTTCTCCAAACTCCAGAACAGACAATGTGGGAAATTAATGGGCTTCTCGGACTCAAAATGCAGCAACAGTCAAAAGTGATACACAAATTTAATGGAATACCATTCCTCATAGGTCAGTAACTTCTGTAAAATGTAGAGAAGGTCTTGCCACTTACCAAGTAGGGTGCTGCGTGGAATTCCCTTCTTCCAATCGACCTTCATTTTTCTGTCAACCACGAATCAGCGCAACTGTTTCTTTTCAATCCTTTCCTTCTTAAACCACTGTTCCACTATGTTGTACAGTCCCATTTCTTGCGCTATGGACTCCTCTGTAACTTCGAACTCTAGGGATTCGACCTTAACTCGGCCATCCTCGAAATTTTTCACGAACTGCAGGGCCACGACCATATCATATCCATCGAAATTCTGTAAGAACGGGAGGAATCCCGATTCTTGCAATAGTGCAAGATTTTTCCTGTACTCTACGGTCTATTCAATTTCCTTCAAGGATGTTGGCTCACTTCTCATAGGTTCCATCCTACTTGAATTCTCCTCAATTCCCTATCACAGTCATAGAATGATTTCACATTAATTCTTGATTAATTCTGTCAGTCCAATCCCCGTTAATCATTACAAACGCCTATTCAAAACGGACGCTGACACGTACCACTCTCCCATAGGCGATGGAGAATAATTGGAGGAAGTGGAGGCTTTTGCGGCGGCGGTGTAACGGTCAAACGATCAGGTTATGAGGTAATGGTTATGATTAATGAGTAATGGAAAGTATTTTCGGAAGGGGTAATCACATGGTTACAGACAGTCTGTACAATTCCACATTATCTCCATGATTTAGTTAAGATGTACTTTGGCATTCATTAAAAAGATTAGATTTCCGGACCCAAACATCTTGCACTTTAATAATTTATTGCTAACTAAAAAATGATAATGCAAAGTAATAATCGAAATGGAAATAATATTTGTTATGATCTATCATGCTAATCCTTTAGCTGCAAGAAAAATAATTTTCAATAATCATTCCACATTAAGCGCTCTTGTAATGTGTTAAGCAGTTTCTTGCATTGTGTATTTACAGTCAGGCGCGTGCTCACACCGATATTTCTTGCACTGCAACATGCCGGCATTGATTTGCTTGCACCGATTATGCACATACCTGTACTAAGGACGTTGAAGAAAGGAGGAACAAAAAAATTCTGATAGAACTTAGTTCTTTGGTTGGACTGAAAAAAATTTCCTGAATGTACAAGAGGTTTTATTCGCCATTTCTTTGGTGTTTCATGAGCATGCATTTCTGATCTAACTGCATCAGATCTTGCAATGTATCCATGAGCGAGCAAAGAAGTGGGAAAGGGAATTTTTTTTTTAGAATGGGAAGGAACATTATGACAGGGATTCCAAGAACAGTACCACTGAGAGGGATAAACGAAAATGGGATTGGGAAAAATATTTCAGGGATAAAGAGGGATTTCACGAAATCGGATGGGATAGATCTTAGAAGAAAAAGGGAAGGTAATCATTATGGGACTGAGAAAAGAAAATAGTGGAAAATTATGAAATGGGAAATAGAAGAAGGGCATAATTTTACCTGTAAAATCTGCCTGTACTGGTGTTGAAAAAGAAAATGCAGCGGGAATTAAGCGTTACTTGAGTAAAAATCTCCATGCTAGTTATCCCAAACTTGAGTAAGGGCTCTGTTCATCGAACCCGCTTCATTTGGTGACAACCAACATATCTAAAGATCAAGCAACATTCCATTTTTATTTAAATTTTTATCTCCTTGCCAGCACGCTGGTTTTCAGGTTGATCCTTCTGCAATCATGTCAGTCAACTGATTTTCATAATGACAGGAAAAATATTTTCTTATTATTTTTTTCCATTTTTGTCATTTTTTTTTCATTTAATTTTTATTTATTATTTTTTTTAGGAAAAGAAAATATCATGTCTTCAACAAGTTGGTGTTACCACCTACCATTTCCTTCCCAAATTGCTGTTGGACTTGTTGTGTAAAATATTTCTTGGCAAGGGGCTGAAAATATACCTTTAATCTATGCTGATTTACCAAGAATAATGAATTCCGTCCATCAATAGTTTTGATCTCTACCGCTCCATTCTCGAATACCCTAACCACCTTGTAAGGCCCCATCTAGCATGTATGGAATTTCCCTTTGAAATATTTGAATCTAGAATCATAAAGGAGCACCTAATCACCTGGTTGGAATTGCTTCTTCTAAATGGACTTGTCATGCCACCTCTTTTGCTGTTGTTGGATTAATTTGTTCTATTGAACAACATCACTTCAGAATTCATCTAACTCATTCAAGTATAGGAGTCGCTTTTGTTTTTCTTCAAAGATATCAAGTCCAATTGGACTACAGTCCTAAAGGTATTAATCTAAAATTCTATCAGCAACATGACTTGTTTTCCGTATACCAACTCATATGGTGTGTGTCATATGCTGTTCCTCCAAGTGGTTCGGTATTCCCACAAGGCTTCTGGAAATATGTTAGCCCAATCCTTTTGATGCATATTGACTGTCTTTGTGAGGATGGACTCGATCACCTTATTTGTGGACTCCACCTAACCATTTTCTTGCGGGTGATATGGTGTTGATTTCTTGTGCTGGATCATGTACTGCTCCATCACACCCTGTACCAGATTAGAAATAAAGCAGACCATTGTTAGAAAAAATTTCTCTAGGCACACCAAATCTAGTAAATATTTCAGTAAAAATAAAACCAATAACAATTTTTTCTGTGGAAAAAGAAATATCTGTAGCTTCTACCCATTTTGTAACAAAATATGTACAAAACGAAATATGCTTTTTATTTAATGATGTTGGATTTATTGGTCCTACGAAATCAATGGCCCATTTTTCAAAAGGCCCAATCATAACTTGAGGACATAAAGGCATTTCATTGGTTTGATTAGGTTGGCCTAGTTGTTGACATCTATCACACCGCTTGACATATTGTTTGGCATCCTTGAACAAGGATGGCCAAAAATAGCCAACGTGTAATATTGAATATGCAGTCTTCTTATCAGCGAAGTGACCTCCACAAGGTTCATCATGGGTAGATTTTAGAATATCAAACACTTCCTCCTCTCTTACAAATCTACGGATAATGAGATCTGGTCCAATGTAAAAGAGGTCTCCTTGAACCCAGGAATATGCAGCACTTCTCTGAATAATATTCCGCTTTTATCGGGTGGATAAGTGAGGTGGTGTTTTTGTAGTGACTAAATAGTTAGCTATGTCAGTGAACCATGGGGAATCTATTGACACATCAAAAAGATGTTCGTCAGGAAAATCATCATCAACATGAATTACTTCACCAGGATTATTTAATCTCGAAATATAGTTCTCTACTACATTGGATTTCCCTGGTCTATCAACAATAGTAATATTGAATTCCTGTAATAATAACAACCACCTAGTCACTCCACCGCTAGTTAATGGTTTATTCATCAAATATCTTATTGCAGAATGATCAGTATGCAAAAATACTTCATATCATGTAACGTAGTGCCTGAATTTATTAATTGTAAAAATTACAGCTAAAAACTCTTTCTCAGTAACTGTGTAATTCAATTCGGCAGGTGACAAGTTTTTACTGATAAAATAGATGGCATAGGATTGTTTGTCTTCCTCTTTTCCTAAAGCTGCGCCAATAGTAACATCTAAGGCATCAGAGGAAATATGAAATGGCATGGACCAGTTTGGTCCTCTCAAAACTGGTGCCTGTACTAATTTTTCCTTCAATGTCTCAAAGGACTGTTAGCAAGCTGTGGACCAGAAAAACTCACTATCCTTGGCTAAAATTCGGAAAAGGTGGGTAGCTCTCCTGGAAAAGTTCTCAATGAATATTTTATAGTAGCCTACATGTCCTAGAAAATCTCTCACTTTCCTTTGAGTTTTGGGTGCAGGAAGACTCAAAATAATCTCTACCTTAGCGGGGTCAACCTGGATACCTTTGTTAGAAATAAGATGGCCAAGCACCACCCTTGCCTTGCACATTAATTTGCATTTATTATCACTCAAGGAAATATGGGCTTCTTGGCAATGAAGAAGTACTTTTTCTAGATTTTTGAGGGCCTCCTGAAATGAATCACCAAACATAGAAAAGTCATCCATATAAATTTATACACACTCAAGGTCAGCAAAAATAGCCAAGACTTCCCTTTGAAAGGTAGCCAGGGCATTACATAGCCCGAAGGGAAGAAATTGGTAAGCGAATGTACCTCATGGACATGTAAAAGTGGTTTTGTCTTGATCCTCGGGTGAAATCTGTATCTGGTTATAACCACTAAAGCCATCTAGAAAAGATAAGTACTTCTTACCTGCAAGGGTATAGAGCACCTGATCGATGAAAGGAAGGGGGAAGTAATCTTTGAGAGTGGCTTTGTTTAATTCTCTGTAGTAAATGAAAATGCGCCATCTCCCATATTTCTTCGAGACTAATACCAATCGAGAGACCCACTGGCTATCAGAAATGGGATAGATAAAATCAACATCCAAGAGTTTCTGTAATTCTTCCTTTACAACATCTCTTAGAGCCGGATTCATACGCCTTTGGGTTTGTCGGACAGGTCGGGATCCATCCTGAATATAGATAAGATGTGTATATGTTTCAGGAGGATGCCTTTCATATCTTCATAACGCATCAAGATGGTTTCATAGCAAGTTCACAAGCTGCTCTTGTGATGAGTCCAAATTTGAACTAATATACAAGGATTTTCCCGGACTAATCTCAACAAGAGTGGTATCAGGCTCAAGAGCACTTAGAGGTGTGGTCAGAGACAATGGTGAGGAATGATGAGAGTCGTGACTCTCCTGAAAATATAAACTAAAGATTTGGCTGAATGGCTCAAAATTAGGCATAGTGTCTAGATTGTTAAGGAAGTCTTGAATCTCACCTTCTTCTGAGGACTCAACATAATTATGTATTATGGAAACAGACTGAGCCTCCTTTTCACTACTGTAATCTAACCACAAAGTGTCCTGGAGGTCCTGAATGGATCTAGTGGGTTTGTAAAAGGTGACCTTTTTCCTAGAATCTCCATGGGAAATATACATGTCACCAGAATGACATCCAATATAGGCATCGACTATAGAAAGTCATGGTCATCCTAAGATCAAGGGATGCCCTCCCACCGCATTTTTTGGCTGAAGCATAATGAATTTCACAGGATATACCCAAGAATCTAATGAAACGATCACATCATCCAACACCACTTCTGGCTTGATTTTAGATCTGTCTGCCAACTCAAGCACAATGGGAGTAGGACGAAGATCAGACAATCCAAGTTGATCCATGGTTTTCTTGGTCATGACATTAATGGATTCCTCCAGGTCAATAAGTACATTAGAGACAAGGAAATCACATATCTGAACATAGACAACAGGGTTTCCAGGATCAATATATTTCTCCATGGTCATACATCTCGTGAACAACTCTGTTGCTCTACCAACAAATTGAATAGTTTGAGGCTCCAATCTTCTCCTTCCTGGATTCTTGAGGCATAGTTCCCTAAAGATCTTGGAATAGATGGGGATCTATTTGATAGCTTGGAGCAAAGGCACCTTTATGAAAAGGTTCCTAATCTTAGAAGCCAAGCTAGACTCAAGAATAGGGTCATTCTTCTCCACAAATAACCTCCCTGGAAAGGGAGGCTAGTTGGAAGAGGATGGAAAATACTTGTAAGGTATGAGGATAGGCTGAATGGTGACACCTCTCATAGAATGGTTAGGAGTTTCCTCCTCCCCTTTCTCCTCGATAATCACCATGGGTTGCTTCTGCTTTTTTGAGGTTACCTTCTTCCCCGATCTCAATTGGAGATCACTGACTCCAAATGGCATACAATGGTATCCAAATGATGAAAGTGGGTTCATGGAATTGATCATTTGTATCGCTATGTTATTAGGATTGGGTGGAAGTTGAGAAAGAAGCTAAGGAGGTCGAAACGGTGGAGGTAAAGGCAATGGTGGTGTAGGTTGACTCAACTCAGGTAATGACTGTTGAGGCATTGGGTAAGGTGAATATGTAGGTGGGTATGACTGCATAGGTGATGGATAGGAATGGTGTGAATGGTTTAGCCCTGTCCAACCTTGTTTCCAAGATTGAGGGGGTTGTCCATATTGATATTGGTTCCCATGCTGGAAATGCTGAGAGGGACTTGTGTTAGGATATGAATATGAATGTGAATTATAACCAAAAAAATGCGGTGGAAGTTCAGGAACCATACCTACACTTACTTGAGGCCAGTTTATTCACGCTCCCATAGCATACAATAGTTCGGCTTTAGATTTCCCTCCTTCAATTACAACTTTCAACCCAGGTATGGAGGGACATTTCTCCGTGGCATGGTTCTCTGCACAAATCACACATTTATTAGTTTCTTTTATATCAAGAGGAAACTCTCTCAAAGGATGTTTTTTCTACATTTAGGGCAGAAAATGGATAATGACTCTTTTTCTTATACAAGTTTTTGCTGAAATTTTAAAGAGTCTATCTGATTGCTAACAATATTCATTATCGCAATTTTCATGTTATCCATTTTATTTTCCAGTTCAATAATCATAGCATCAGTAGATTCGGTTTTCTTATTTCTATTCTGAATTCCTTTACCAGATCTATATTGATTCCTCGAGAATTTCCTGCACAAGTCACAGATTTGATCAAAATATTTTTGAGCAATATCCCCTTGTCCTAACAAATTCAAATTATTCCTAGCATCATCAGTAAGTCCACATAAGAATAAGGTTCTAATGGTACTTAAATCAAATTTGTGCTTTGAACTTTGTAATATATACAAGAATCTTTCTAAGTAGTCCTCTAGAGTTTCATCATCAATTTTCACAATCGTAAATATTTCATCTTGAATGTCTCGGGTTTTACAATATTCCTAATATTTCGATAAGAACACTCTCTTCATCTGCTCCGAGGAAGCTATAATGTTTCCTCCTAATCCCATGAACCAACGTAATGTTGCATTCTTGAGAGTGGCTAGAAACAACTTTAACTTCTGGGCTTCCGTTGAATAATCATAACTCCTACAAAAAATATCAAACTCAAATAGAAAAGAGTTTGGGTCTTCATGCACTTTACCGTAGAAGAGCTGATGGTGGAATATTATTCATTTGTAGAATGATATCAGGATCCACAAGCGGAAATCCAAAAGTGGATTGTTCCTCATTTACCTATTTTTCGCCAATCCCTTCTGCATGGTCTTCATGATCTGCCATTGTTTTTCCTTCATGCGAACCGCTCTCAACAGTTTGAGAAGGTTGACTATGGGTTCTAATAGTCTCCTTCCCCTTTATGGGATGAGTCACACCTAGACTGCTGCTGCCAGAGTCCAAGTAGATTGTTCCTGCATGATGAGTCTGGTGTTACACCATTTTTTGGTCATCTAACCCATTATCATTAGATGAACCCAAGTACACCATGTAAGACGAATTTTACCCTAAGTAAAATTGCTTTCACCACATGAAATAACTTATTCATTTTTACTTCCCGGTCATATTTAACCCAAAACAAGGAAATTAATTAAATAAACCCTTATTTATTTAATTATTTCCTAAGAATAAGTTATTTAAATCATTATTTAAATACTATTCTTAGTTAAATTTGACTAAATCACCCATAAATAATTAAATAAACCATTATTTATTTAATTATATTTCCATAATTTCCCTAAAATGATAAACAAATATTTTATTTATTTATTATTTATAAATAAAGGAATTGACCCAAGTCAAGAATCCTTTTCCCTCCAACAAATATAATAAAATATTCCTAAAGGGTGCTTCTAGAATTCGATTAATAATATTTTATTCATGCACCGAGTTCTATATAACCCTAATATTTTGTTATAAATAGGAGGGTTTTCCGCATTCATTAGTCACCTTCATTGCATTAGATCACTCTGGATCTACTCTTGGTCACCATTTTCCATTTTTTCTTTGTGAACTCCCATTGAGTTCTATGTTTGTTTTTCTACACCACTAAGAGAGAGGAATACTAGATTTGAAACACTAAGGACTTCCAAGAACCCATCCCACTGAGGAGAGCTGGAAAACACCTTTCTTGTTTTCCTCTCAGGTGCCCCATTCTTTAATATAATACAAAATTCTTTTAAAAACATTGTTTCTTGTCTTGACCATTGAATGCATGGAGCCATGTTATATTTTATCTGCTTAATATCGTTTATGCTTAGATCTGAATTTGTGCAGCAAACTTGAAGATATTTTGCAGCCATAATTGATGTTAGGGCTATTTGTTATGCGTAGCTAAAGTGATCTTTTACAACGAAAGATTCATACTAACATCTGGGTTTGTTTAGAATTCCTACCTGCAAGAGAAGGCCCAATGTGAGAATTAATTTCAGATTTACCAGTATTTCCTCGGCCCTTAGTGGGCTTCAAACTCTTACCTCTTTTAGGCATTCATTTCAAAAAAAAAATGACAAAACAAAAACTTCAATAAAATGCTACAAAATCAAAAGAATAACTTAGCGCCTATAAATTCCTTCAATCAATAAAAACACACTGGACAATAGAAGCACACTACAGAAAAAATAATAGCAGACTTACCCTATTGCAGAAAAAATAAAAAAATCTTACCAATTCAAATTGCCTCCCCGGCAATGGCGGAAAAATGTTGGGTGCATGAATTGCTGTTAAGAAAACTGCTCAACACTTAATTGTCAACCTGGGGGTTAGTAAACTTAGAGGCGAAGCACAGGCAATGCCAGAAGAGGTATGAACCTTTACTATTTTATATTCTTAATTCTTAATCTAAATCTCATAGAATCAAATAAAAGTCTCAAAGGAAATTAACACCAAAGTAGTTCTAGTGCTGGAATGTAAAAGAATGCATCTGCGGAAGAATTAAATAAAGGAACATTCACACTGCTTTTGATTAATCTTAACTGCTGAATGAAATCCTATGCTTATCTCTAGTAGAGGTACTTGGCAGTTTCAACAAGTGGGCCCTTAAGACAACCTTCCTTCTAATGATTTTCCTTATCACACGGGTCTTTCCTGCAATGCTGCAATTGGCTTGCACTAGTGTAGGCACAAAAATCTGTGTGAAAAGTATACGTTGTAATTTTACTGAAGACTTATGTCTTCGTGTAGGGGCTCAAAGTCAAAAGGTTTAGAGCACTCTGTTCCTATAACAAGGCACTGGTTATTATACCGGAATGAAGCTTCCTACACCAAGTTATCGATTTCAAGAAAATAAAGAAGTGCGTTAACTATAAAATAAATTGAAAATATAAACAGACTTTGGAAATCACTTGCACATGAAAGGAAATGATTTTAATTAACTGAACCTTGCAAAATGTGAATAAACAACAAATAAGAATATGCTTTGAAACTTAAAGCAAATAAACTTCTATCAAAGGTGCTTTGCATGAAATCATATCCTACTTTAGAAAATAAAGTTCATTACGATAAGTTAAATAACTTTCAATCCTTTTCCTAGAACTGTAAAGTGCAGAAATAAATCAAGACTATGCAACAATGTTTTCATGCATTTTATGAAGTCATCTTTAATCATTTTATGAATTTAACTTTTAATATCGGAGACACTTCCTTTTGATGTCAACACTGTTTGAAGAAATAAATTAAATTGCGTAAAGGAAAATAATGAAATTCTCGCTGTAAAATGAACTATGTAAAAATGAAGTACATAAGCCAACGTACATTGGTGTAGGATCAGACTTCCTACTCGATCCAGACGAAAGAAATATTGAAAAGAAAATTGCAAAAATAAATGAACTGAAATTAAATTTCACACAAACGGATCCATTCACACCTTAACAGAAGCTGAAATTCATGTGGAAGAAAATGAACTTAACTCAAGCCACACTTTTTCAATTAAATAATTTAACACACCTTTCAAGCAACGAAAATGAAAGGGGTAAACGTGTTGGGTTGGCTGGGCCCTAGCCAACCAACTCATTTTCCTGTTAAGAAACGAGACTCTTAAACAGCTAAATCAACACATCAAATAGAAATTGTTAGCCCCCCTATGAAATTTTTGACAGGAAAAATAGGGGGCTAAATTGTTTTTGAGCCTTCAAGGAATGCATTTCCTCTGAAAACACAGTCTCCTTGAAGCCTCCATGTGTCTTTTATCCTTTGATAAATCCCCCTCTGCTGATTCCCATCATAAAGCCTCTCTGTTATGAAGAAATGCCCAAAGGCCCCATTTTCCCTCTTATTTCACCCCCACCTAGCCTCTACTTCATTCCCCTGTCTTCCCCTTCTATTCCCCTTCTTACCCTTTGAATTTCCCAAAAATCCCCTTAAAATCCTACCCTTACCCTTTGTTTAGCCTTTTTCCCCTTTCCCTCTCTATATTTTCTCTTTCCAACCTTCAAATCCCATTTAAATGGGCCAAAACCCACTTTCCGACCATATAATAGGCTTAGCCACTTTCCTGCCAGCCCCTCAACCACTTCCCACACATGCCCAGGCGCTGGGACCAAGCGCTTACGTCTTAGGCGCTAATCGCAATCGGAAGACCGGGCGGGTGCAAATTCCTGTGTAACATTGAAAATCCCCGATGCGATTGTTTTAACACGTTAAGTTTGGCGATGTGCTCCGCACTGTTGATTTTTCGGGGAGATCAGACGACGGAACGCCAATCGCAGGCCCCTGCCCAATCACAATCGCAACACTCATGTTGTAACCCCCGATCAATCGCAAGTCCTTCTCCCCGTCTCCCGATTCAATCCTGTCCGTCCATTTCCCCGCCGATCCAACGGCTCAGCGCTAATCGCTCCATCGCAATTGCAATATTCAATTGCATCGCATCCCTTCCTCTACATCCGCCGATTGCGATCCGCCGATTCCATCACAGCCATCCATCTGTTTCACGAACCAACGGCCATCGCACGCCCGCCCCAATCGCAATAGGAACTTTTTGAATATTTGTTGCGATTGACGCTCGCTCCGACCTCTGATTGCGATGGTGCCGATTAGATCCTGGCCATTGATCCTCCCCTGGATCTGATGGTTCTGATCTAATCGCCCTCCGCCTCTGCCGGGTCCCACTCTTACATTCGTCTCCGTCATATTTCATGTGTTTTGTATGTTTTGCCCGTTGCATATGTTATTCCGTCGCCCAATCTCCACCGTTGATCTTTGTTCCCAGACCATGATCTAACGGTCTGCGCTACACTCTACCACCAACCATATTGTTCGTAAGTTTTCACCCCTCCATTTGCATCTCTGCTATTTTCACCGTTCCGCCACCATTCCTCCGCCTTCACTGCATTTCTCCGCCACTGCCCGGGCTCTGTAATAAGTTTATTTCATTATGCAGAGGTCACAGAAAGGCTAATCCAGTGGCCCAGCGAGACAGCAGAGGCAGGTTAGAATGGATTTGAGCCGGTAATGGAAGATTAATGTTTATAATCCCATGTTCAAAGGATCGAAGCACAGTTTGAAGGTTCGAGCACGCTGTCAAAGTCTTATCTGTGATTAATATCAGCAGAGTACGTTCTCTTCAGACGTACACCGTCCCTACGGTGTTCTTCATGCCTCTCGAGCCCAGGGAAATTAAATACACAAACAGGAGCTTCATTAAAGACTGTCTGAGCAGCAGTAATGGAGGAATGGAGAAACCGTGCAGATCTTCCACCAGTTCATTTATTCAGAAGGCTAGCGCAGAGCTCCAAACACCACAAAGGACTCCAAGGAAATATCCGAGGTTGATCTCGGCCTGACAGAGACTCCCCAGACAGATTAGAGAGTACATGCAATGCTGGAGAAAGCCATTAAGTGGTATGGGCGTGAACACTTCCGCCTTACTGTCTTAATGAGACTCATTTATTGGTTTATCTACTGCTGTTTCTTCCTCTTCTCCTATAAGAAATCCCTGAGAACATAATGAAAAGGTTGTTGTTGCCTTGCTGCGTAGTTGCTGTTAGAGGGATTCATTCCGACTATTAGAACAGTCTTGGGAGGGAGTAGCAGAGTATTTGTATGTAATAGGCTGGGAGGAGAAGTATGGACTATATTAGCCATTGAGCTTATTGTACATGACTGGTTTTGCACCAATTAATCAAAGCACATTTCACAGGATCCTGGTCTATTACTAATGGTGATGTTTTTCCTAACTCTATTTATTACATTTTCATATTGTTTCATGTTCTTCTGGTAGGCAACAGAAGTATAACATAGGATTCACCCTTGCTAGGTGCCCTATGTTTCCTGCTCTCCCTACCTTTATGTTTTCTTCTTTATGTCCTATCTGAGAATTTTTTCAGTCAATTTAACCAGTGTAGTGGATGTTATTGCCTGCTCTCTGATGTATGAATTGGATGGGTCAGTTCTTAGATGTTCTTGTTGGGTTTAAGCTGGAAGGTTTGGGAACACTGGGGATTAGAGTTAGCCTTGTCCACTAGGATCCTTGCACGACGATCTGGCCTTTCTAAGATCCCTGCTGTTAAACTTATCTCTGTTTTTCCCTTGGAGTTGCTAAAGCAGACCTGGAGTTAAATGACCTCTGGTCTGATCTATAAGCAGCCCCTTTGTCTCTTTGAGAGCTGCCTTAGAGTATGTCCAAGCAGGTCTGGAGTTAAATGACCTCTGACCCGATCTATAGACAGAAATTTGGTCGTCTTTCCTTCTTCACCTTCTCCCCTTAATGTTCCATTTCATCATCTATCTAAAAGATCCTTTAGTATAGATGACTTGCCATTTGGAAGCCTTGGCTAGTGGTTGCAAGTAATTCTCCTTTCATGACTCCATAGCCCAATGGATGGCACTTTCTTGACCCACCCTCCTTGCTAAAAGATCTTGCTGCTTTGTTCCTTTCCCCCCCTTGCTGTCCCAGTCTGTGATCTCATGACTCAACCCAGCAACCAACCAACCAAATCATTTAAACCACCCCTTGTGCTTCATACCTAGCCTAATATCTGAATTCGAGCTTCAAAGACATATCATTCTTTGATTTGTTTGGAGAGATCCCTCTCCGGGTCCAGGATGGCTAGATCCTAGGGCCCAAAAGTGGTTCTGATGTTGTCTCATATTTTGGTCTTGCCAATCTGGCCAAAACATGGGAACCCCAACATAATGGTGACCATACTAGGGACGAATCTGAGAGTCAAGAACTGCTAATATTTGGTCTATTTCCCATTTTCGTCACCAACATAATGGCGACTCCACTGGGGACTAGACCAGTCAGCTTTGATTTGGTAAACCACTGTGGTGGACAGTGAAATCTTAAATCATCCACCTGGTGACTCCACAGTTCCTGAACGATTAGAGGACTCCACTGGTGATCAGCAGGCCACTGATTATCTGTGGTTTCACGTAAGACTCCACTGGGAGACCATGTCATAGTACAGCATCATCCATGCCGAAGATCTAGTCACTTCGCTAATGGAAGACCCTGAACGGTTTGCAGAAATGTTTCCAGATTTCCTGGCAGGGTGTCGTGATACAATTTCTAGTGACTTGGCAGAATTGAGGGTAGAGGACCTTCCAGGGGATGTTCTCCGCAACTCAGAATATGGACCCGTGCTCGGGAAAATATTCTTGGAGCTGGTGGTTGAAAGGTATGAAGCTGAGATTGAACTTTTGAACTCACAAGAAATATCATACGAGTTCAGAGACCCGAGGGCCTTTTTGGAAAGTCTCCCGCCCCCTAAAAGAGAATAAATTCTGCTGCTCTTCGAAATACAAGAAGAAGAGGATCCAGTTTTCATGAGCCACACTAAAGATGCAGTGGAAAATGCAATAATCGAAGCTGCCCAGGACGTAGACAACCTACCAGTCATGGAAGGCCTAAAAGAAGACAACGTGCATCAGGTGTTCGTTGATCCTATGGCAGATTATATTGAGGACCTCATTTTCTCAGATACTCCAGCATTGATCCTTAGCACGGGCCAGATTCATCAGAAATGGTCACTACTGATGGTGACCACAGTTTTGAAGAACCACACGCAGAGTAGCCTGTGGTTATCTCTGACAGGTAGCCAGTGCTCATATCCTTTTTCACTACTGCTTGATTGGATGCATTGGCATTATTGTATCACCTAAAGTATCAGAGATTTCCAGTTAGGGTAGGGTAGGTAGGAAGCTCAATAAAGCTCAGCCTATGAGCTAGTAGATTAGCTGTTTTCAATTTCTGTCTTAGAATGTAGAGAAGAAACCTGCTAGACAGTCTAATCCTAGCAGGTAGTAGTGTAGGTAGAGAAACATATGAGGCCAACAGTCTAATCTGGTCTCATGGAGTAATAAGGGTAGAAGTAGAATAGGTTTATTTTTCCTGTTTGTAAAAATTGATCATGTAAAAGGGTCTGCAAGTCCAAACACACCCAAGAAGAAAAATGTTAGGACTATAGTGTGGGCAGGTAGCTGTTTGGGAGAATTTTTACTGCTGATATGATGTCTTCATGATTTGTGGTAGCTGATCAAAGAAAGAAAAAGATGGCTTAAAGCAGCAGGCATCTGGCCTACACCAAGAGATCAATTTCTGAATTCTTGACTCCTTCGAGAAGAAGCCATCCCCATGTGGAGCCACTGTTAGCCCCCCTATGAAATTTTTGACAGGAAAAATAGGGGGCTAAATTGTTTTTGAGCCTTCAAGGAATGCATTTCCTCTGAAAACACAGTCTCCTTGAAGCCTCCATGTGTCTTTTATCCTTTGATAAATCCCCCTCTACTGATTCCCATCATAAAGCCTCTTTGTTATGAAGAAATGCCCAAAGGCCCCATTTTCCCTCTTATTTCACCCCCACCCAGCCTCTACTTCATTCCCCTATCTTCCCCTTCTATTCCCCTTCTTACCCTTTGAATTTCCCAAAAATCCCCTTAAAATCCTACCCTTACCCTTTGTTTAGCCTTTTTCCCCTTTCCCTCTCTATCGTTTCTCTTTCCAACCTTCAAATCCCATTTAAATGGGCCAAAACCCACTTTCCGACCATATAATAGGCCTAGCCCCTTTCCCGCCAGCCCCTCAACCACTTCCCACACCTACCCGGGCGCTGGGACCAAGCGCTTAAGTCCCAGGCGCTAATCGCAATCGGAAGACCGGGCGGGTGCAAATTCCCGTGTAACATTGAAAATCCTCGATGCGATTGTTTTAACATGTTTAGTCTGGCGATGTGCTCCACACCGTTGATTTTCTGTGGAGATTGGACGGCGGAACGCCAATCGCAGGCCCCCGCCCAATCAAAATCGCAACACTCATGTTGTAACCCCCGATCAATCGCAAGTCCTTCTCCCCGTCTCTCGATTCAATCCTGTCCGTCCATTTCCCCGCTGATCCAACGGCTCAGCGCTAATCACTCCGTCGAAATCGCAATATTCAATTGCATCGCATCCCTTCCTCTGCATCCGCCGATTCCATCATAGCTGTCCATCTGTTTCATGAACCAACGGCCATCGCACGCCCGCCCTAATCGCAATCGAAACTTTTTGAATATGTGTTGCGATTGACGCTCGCTCCGACCTCCGATTGCGATGGTGCCGATTAGATCCTAGCCATTGATCCTCCCCTGGATCCGATGGTTCTGATCTAATCGCCCTCCGCCTCCGCCGGGTCCCACTCTTACATTCGTCTCCGTCATATTTCATGTGTTTTGTATGTTTTGCTCGTTGCATATGTTATTCCATCGCCCAATCTCCACTGTTGATCTTTGTTCCCAGACCATGATCTAACGGTCTGCGTTGCACTCTACCACCAACCATATTGTTCGTAAGTTTTCACCCCTCCATTTTCATCTTCGATGTTTTCACCATTTCGCCACCATTCCTCTGCCTTCACTGCATTTCTCCGCCACTGCCCGGGCTCTGTAATAAGTTTATTTCATTATGTAGAGGTCAGAGAAAGGCTAATCCAGCGGCCCAGCGAGACAGCAGAGGCGGGTTAGAAGGGATTTGAGCTGGTAATGGAAGATTAATGGTTATAATCCCATGTTCAAAGGATCGAAGCACATTTTGAAGGTTCGAGCACGCTGTCAAAGTCTTATCTGTGATTAATATTAGCAGAGTACGTTCTCTCCAGACGTACACCATCCCTACGGTGTTCTTCATGCCTCTCGAGCCCAGGGAAATTAAATACACAAACAGGAGCTTCATTAAAGACTGTCTGAGCAGCAGTAATGGAGGAATGGAGAAACCGTGCAGATCTTCCACCAGTTCATTTATTCAGAAGGCTAGCGCAGAGCTCCAAACACCACAAAGCACTCCAAGGAAATATCCGAGGTCGATCTCGGCCTGACAGAGACTCCCGAGACAGATTACAGAGTACATGCAATGCTGCAGAAAGCCATTAAGTGGTATGGGCGTGAACACTTCCACCTTACTGTCTTAATGAGACTCATTTATTGGTTTATCTACTGCTGTTTCTTCCTCTTCTCCTATAAGAAATCCCCGAGAACATAATGAAAAGGTTGTTGTTCCCTTGTTGCGTAGTTGCTGTTAGAGGGATTCATTCCGACTGTTAGAACAGTCTTGGGAGGGAGTAGCAGAGTAGTTGTATGTAATAGGTTGGGAGGAGAAGTCTAGACTGTATTAGCCATTGAGCTTATTGTACATGACTAGTTTTGCATCAATTAATCAAAGCACATTTCACAGGATCCCGGTCTATTACTAATGGTGATGTTTTTCCTAACTTTGTTTATTACATTTTCATACTTTTTCATGTTCTTTTGGTAGGCAACAGAATTATAACATAGGATTCACCCTTGCTAGGTGCCCTATGTTTCCTGCTCTCCCTACCTTTATGTTTTCTGCTTTATGTCCTATCTGAGAATTGTTTCAGTCAATTTAACCAGTGTAGTGGATGTTATTACGTGCTCTCTGATGTATGAATTGGATGTGTCAGTTCTTAGATGTTCTTGTTGGGTTTAAGCTGGAAGGTTTGGGAACACTGGGGATTAGAGTTAGCCCTATCCACTAGGATCCTTGCACGACCAGCTGGCCTTTCTAAGATCCCTGCTGTTAAACTTATCTCTGTTTTTCCCTTGGAGTTGCTAAAGTAGACCTGGAGTTAAATGACCTCTGGTCTGATCTATAAGCAGCCCCTTTGTCTCTTTGAGAGCTGCCTTAGAGTATGTCCAAGCAGGTCTGGAGTTAAATGACCTCTGACCCGATCTATAGACAGAAATTTGGTCATCTTTCCTTCTTCACCTTCTCCCCTTAATGTTCCATTTCATTATCTATCTAAAAGATCCTTTAGTATAGATGACTTGCCCTTTGGAAGCCTTGGCTAGTGGTTGCAAGTAATTCTCCTTTCATGACTCCATAGCCCAATGGATGGCACTTTCTTGACCCATCCTCCTTGCTGAAACATCCTATTGCTTTGTTCCTTTCCTCCCCTTGCTGTCCCAGTCTGTGATCTCATGACTCAACCCAGCAACCAACCAACCAAATCATTTAAACCACCCCTTGTGCTTCATACCTAGCCTAATATCTGAATTCGAGCTTCAAAGACATATCATTCTTTGATCTGTTTGGAGAGATCCATCTCCCGGTCTAGGAGGGCTAGATCCTAGGGCCCAAAAGTGGTTCTGATGTTGTCTCATCTTTTGGTCTTACCAATCTGGCCAAAACATGGGAACCCCAACAGAAATTTAAACACAGGATGAATGAAACATGGCACAACCTCGTTCTATTAATTCAATTCAGCAAATAACGTAATAGATCCGAGTCCAGCCCAGAACTTGGGCGACAACAAAATTACAAGCTTTATCACTAGAATTTATATCAACTGCTATTGCTAACCTAGTCCTACCTACAGATTACATTATATAAAGTCCTCGGCTCATGGCCATAACAAATCTACACAACCATTTCCCAAATTAGGCTTCTCGGCCGAATTTCCTACCAAACAAGTTTACAAAATTAAGCCTTTCGGCTATATCAAGATGAGAACAAAACGCTGGCCATGGACCGTATCTTCAACATAATCTTTGAAAATACTCCGCTTTAGTTCAATTTTCGGATATTTTCAACTAATTTGGGCAACATGGCAAGGTGCCTTCATGGCATGAATGAATGGTTGCAGAGATCTCGGGACAGGTGTTTTCTGGCGGAGGTGCAGGAAGATTCCTGCACTAGGTCAAGCTACATTATGATTAACACCTTAACCTTATAAAATAATTATAGGAAGTAAACATAAGTTACAAGATGTTACTAAAGGCACGAAATCTATTAAAAATAATTAATTAAACACCCAATAAGTACTAAACATGAATAATGAAGCATTTGTGGAAATAGGTAGCTTTTCTTGGACTAGTGCAAGATAGAAGTGGTTTAAGGAGATGAAACAGAGGTAGAAGGTTGGGTTTTATGATGGGAAAAGGGTGAAAAATAGGACATTTTGGGACACCAACAAATTTAATTTAAGATTGATTCAATTTGGTTGATTTAATTCAAGGCAGAGGGAGATGAGTGCTAGTTTACTTAATTGATAGAAGAGTGTGTACTTAACGATCATTAACAAGGAATTTATATGCTCTGATCATAAGCTGAGAAAAAAATTCAGTACAACTCGAAGCTTACGAGCCCCAAAATGAAAATTAAAATATCAAGAGGTTTAATCGTTAATTAAAACTCTCAACATTTTGGTGTCGTTGTCAGGAAGTTGTATTTTGGTTCAGGTAAGATTTTTATTATAGAGTTTCAAGGGTATTACAGGGCAGTCAGAGGGCGGAGAGAGTACGGTAAGACGTGCGTGAAGAGGCACGCATCCACTATGGCGGGGTTGCTCCAAAGTCTGATCGCTTTTGCTTATCTTTGAGATTTTATTTCTTTTCCTTTATGTGTAGAAATAGAAGTAGGCCTTAGAGTATTATGAAATATTATGTAAGTGATTTCATTTATGCATTTTATGTAATCTGCAAAGTGTGTAAATCTCACAAACTTAGTAAGGCACATCTACAAGAACCATAGCTAAGCCTCACAAGAAGTATAGGACATAGAATAGTTTGAAACATTCTGTGAGACATTTAATTTCCGAATTGTTTCGCTTTCAATAGATTAAATAGTACTCGGATCCGACTATTTATGAGTGTGGTGAGCTTTATTTCAGCCAATAGATTTTAATTTCATTTATCTTCAGATTCCAATCTTTAACATAATATCATTTTTTGGGTGCTGTAAGAACCCTTGGGTACTAATCCATGTTGCGAGGTAGGGATCATCAACCAGTAGAAGAAATTCAAGAATGATTCAGAGCTTGAAGAATGTCCCTCGATGTACTTTCTCAAATCTTAGTAGTAGTTGGGATATCTTCCTCTCAAGAAGAGTTCATCCTGATAAGATTTAAGAAATTATCTATCTCTCCACAACCATAAAAATATTTGGAAGTCTCCCTTGATTCCTCCTGGCTATCTACGAAGGAGATCAATGAATCATGTACCAAATCTGATGGGGAGCATCCAGTTGAACCTGAGATCAAAGAACTTTCACCATGTCCAGCAGCAAGCCTTGTAGGCATTCGAGAGACCAATTATCCAATTTTTCCTGGCATGACCGAGGAAGACTTTCAGAGTGGTCCAAAAGAAGAAATGAGGCAATACCACCAGGATTACATCGAGCATTGGTTCCAGATTAAAATTCAATCAAAGTACCACTCTCATATTCAAATAATATTTGTATCACATCTTTCAAAGCTGCTGATTGTTCATGCTCATATACCTTCTAAAATTTATACGTAAAATCTGGGCATGATTATATCTTTGTACCTGATCCGGACATGGCTTCATTGTAAGTTCTCTTTAACTTGAAGCAGGACATATTTTCTTCAATGTAGTAGGAAAGTTAATATTGTAATACATAAATAAATGAAAATAGTAAAGAGAAAAATAATTCCTTTTGTGAAAACCATCTTTTCCAGCACAACTGGACAGGGACTTTGCTTGAAAACCAGGTGATTGGTGGGAAAGGTTCCAAATAAAGTTTGTAAATTTGTATAAGTTATTCAAATCATGTGTCTTTTGAGCTATTATGTTTTTACTCGAGTTGGTTGATGTGGGATTCCTTAAGGCCCACCTGCCAATGAGCCTTGTCCCATCGACATCAAAATATTATCTGGGACCAAGGCTAGGGTTAGATAAGGTACCTTGGAGCATGCATGCCTTAATGGTAGGTATCCTTGTCATCTACTAAGGAAATACATTAATGTTTCTTGGTGGATGAATTCTGCAGTCAATTCGACTTCGACAAATCTATTCATGGATAGTAGAATGTACCTAGTGCCTTGATTCCCATTGACATCAAAGGTGGGATATCTCACATTGGTTAACGATCTCCTCAATGGTCGGTAATCCAATTATTCTTGCTTATGTTCTAAATATATACCATTTATTCACTTAAGAAAGATTACACATGGGTGTGTAGCGGTTGAAAACTATATGGTTTTGAGATCTCGACACAGATTTGCAGTAATTTGGATTTTTGTATCAGCATTTCCATTATCATTTGCAACAGCAGTCGCCTTTCCTCACTTGTTTGGGGACATGAAAATCCTCAGGCATGGTGGAGAAGGGGACCTTTAGTTCATCCTTCAACCCTTCAGTTCATCTCTTCAGCTCATCCTTTTGCCTTATTCAGCAGATCAGATTAGCAGTCACATCAACTCCAACCATTCCATCCTCCACTTCATTTTGTAACATTGGGCACAACAATGACAAAGGTAATACTTGAGGTAAATTTGGCTTATGATTCTATAATTCATTAGAAGCTAAAGAATCTTAATGATTCACCACTTCTCATTCCATGCATTTAATCCTTCATAAACCCTTATCCTTCCATTTCCTTCCATTCATTATGCATAAACTTTGATAAAAAGACCATGTTAAAAGAATAAGCCTTATGGTGAATTAATAAAAGTAGTTTCTATAGTGTTTTCTTCAAGCATTCTATTCACAGGATGAAGTCATTAATGCCATGAAATGATAAAGGAAACCACCTATAAACATTGGCCTTACAATGACAGAGTATGAAACGATCCATTCACCATCTCCATTACCACCTCATTTCATCCATCATCTCTCCCTCATCCATTCATTTCTTGTCCACAATTTGTATTGCTCAGTAAAATTAGTGTGACATACTAAATGAGAAAAATGTTGCTCCACAAGAACCAACACCTCCAAATATTCAAGTAGTGCTACTCCAAAAGAACCAACACCTTTAAAAACTCGGAATAGGCTATTCCTCTCTCTTTCTGAAACCTTTAAATATCCCAGCAATGTTGTCCCACAAGAACCAACATCTACAAAACAATGTTAAGAATCTGCTAATGAGCAAGAGATTTGTTTTAATGAGGAAATGCAAACCCTCAGGCATGGGGGGATATTGGGCCTCAAATATGCCTAATTTTCCACTATATATTACCACCATTCATAACCTAAATTCTGACATCGTTACACTCATTTCACACCATAATTCCATCACTTGTCGCCAATTCATGACTTACGCCTCGTGGTTGATTATCATTAGTTTTTTAGCTTTTCTATGATATAGATGATTTAGTCATGATTTTCTAATGATAATTTTTCTAACTTCATTTTTCGTAGGGTTCCATTGTCGAAATTCTTCACAAGCCAGTTAAACTAGTTACTACAAGTAGTGTATAGAAATGTCCAATTTGGAGTTTCAACATCCCAACACGCTTCCAGGGAATATTGAGGGAGGTTATTGACCAAATTTTTTTTCTAATGCCTTCCTATGCATTTGATTTCATCCAGGTCGCACATGTGGGTCCCTAGGAGCTGATTAACAAATCTGTTCAAAATGTGCAAAGTTTCCAAACTACCAAGTTTGACCTCAATCTGTGTGCAGCTCTAGGTGAATATGGAAAATATAAGAAAATAGGTTTGTTAAAAATATAACCAATTATGTATATCCAAAATATTTTCTCCATATTAGAATTATTCTAAAATTTATACGGGGATCGTGGAGGCAGATTTGTAAAAAATGATTCTTTTTCCAAGATTCTAGAACCTTGCAAAAAGAGCCAAAAAACCAACTTTGGGAATGATTGCCAAGGATATGGATTTGAATGAGACAAATCCAAGAGAGGTTCTTGTTGAAAATATAACAAATTAGGCTCCCTCCAAACTGTTTTTCGAAATTCGTCATGGTTAGTAAGATATGCCGATTTCTTTAAGGCCAGTTTGTTAAAATTGTTGAATTTTCCAGAATTGAGGAAAATGACTAATTCGCCTTCTAAATATTATAAATGGATCAGCCATGGTTTGTATGGTAAGCTTGGTAAGTTTTTGAAGGAGGACGAAGACAATGTGTGAACATGAGACAAATGATTGAAGAAATGTATGTAAGTGAAATTATGATTTGAATCTTAATAAAATTTTACTTTGCCAAGAATTCTTTGTAAATTTTATGGTTTTGCTTAATCTTTAGGCATTTATTTTGTGTAGACTTGCTGCGGGAGTGGAAAAGGCCTACCATCTCCTGCAAGTAAGTTCTATAAAACATCATAGGATAGATCTAGGTGTAGGGATTTTATTTTGAAAGCATTTGCTACTTAAATCTCATAATTACAATTTTGTACTCAAGACTGTAATTTATTTTCTTGAAATTAAATAGATACTTCATCTCCGACTCGTTGCATACCAAAAAGAATGGTGTGGATCATTTATTTTATTGCATGAATAACCCCTTTGTTAGATGTTTACGATATGAATATTTAAAGGTGCTTCTTAATTAGATAAACAAGAGATCGATAACTCCATTTCTTTTAAATATGAATTGAAGTTGATTATGTACCTTATTGATCCACTATAATTTCTTGTAACATTGTGTTTTGGAAACCAAGTATTTGAAAGCAATGCAACGAGACCATTGAATCATTGTTTGGAGTTGTAGTTTAATTTTGCAATTCTTTATAATTGTAAGTAGTTATTGTAGAACCATTAGTCAATGTGCTTATGTTTGAATGATTTATTGAGTTTGTTTAAAGTAATATAAGGATAAAATAGTTTCTTATGTTGCAGTCTTTTAGATATGAAATCATGCCAATTAGAATCTTGGTTTAGTTAGTTTATTTTGAAGCAATTGGAGAGTGGTGACAGAGGTTAGTTTGAATGGTTATTTGATTTGTTTAATGCATCCCAGGAACTAGATTAGTTGAAGTCTTGTTTGTTCATTGCCTTAGTTTAAGATCATTTGAATGAGAGTGAATTTTATTGGGATTAAGATTTAGCATAAGTTTGGTATCATTTTAAATTAATCTTGACTGATTTAAGATTCTTCTAGTTAGATTAGATAGATCTTAGTATTTAGATTGAGATTTCCATTACTTATATTGAAATTAAAATCGTTTAAATAGTAATTTTCATTGCTTGGATTGTGATTAATATTGCTTAGATGTAGATTAGAGTTATTTTTTATTTGAATTTAATTTAAGATTGATTCAATTTGGTTGATTTAATTCAAGGCAGAGAGAGATGAGTGCTAGTTTACTTAATTGATAGAAGAGTGTGTACTTAACAATCATTAACAAGGAATTTATATGCTCTGATCATAAGCTGAGCCAAAAACACAGTACAACTCGAAGCTTACGAGCCCTAGATTGACAATTAAAATATTAAGAGGTTTAATCGCTAATTAAAACTCTCAACAATATGCATATAATTTTTTCATTCCTCCATGAAATTACTGTGCCATGAAATAGACAAAAATATTCTCTGTAGGTTTTAAACTGGCCATAATAAGCTCAAAATAATTGGACTTGCTCCAGATCTGCTATAAAATTTATTGTTTTAGAAATGATTTTCAAGAGATGTTTTTGATCACATGGAGATGAATTATGGAAAACTAAAAGAGGTTTTCCTCAAGCACAGAGAAAAGAAAAAAAAATTCCTTCAATTTATGCATAGGTGTCAATTATTGGAAGATTCAAATGCATCTTTCAAGCCTATTTTTCACATTGTGTAATTTACTGTTTTAGTCATGATTTTGGGGAACAATTTTTGAGGAGCTGGGGAAGAATGTGAGGAAACTAAGAGAGGTTTCTCTAAAAAACAAGTTCATCTACAAGACAATATCTCTGTTTTTACTCGTGTTACAGTTTGGGAGTTACGTGTGTCACTTGGAGACCCATTTTCGCAATTTCTTGCTGACAAAATTCTGAATTTTTTGAATTTCAATTTGTAAATTCGAATTTCGAAAGCTTTAATGCATGCTGGGAGGTAACCAGGTATATGTGATGAATTTTTGGACATTGCATGGTTTTTTGGAGTGGGAAAGACAAATAAATTTCATAAATTCAAATTTTGTTGTGCAAGGGTGAAATTGAACAGATTTGGAGCTTGCACATGTGAAAGGACACATCAAATGGGTCCCTCTCCACATTAGTCACCGTCACTCATTGCTACATGTGTGTACGGAAAGCTGGAGATTACTACGCAACTGCTGCGCAATTGTTGTGCAACCCTTCACTATTGTGCAACTCAAGTGCATGGTGTTTCCACTTTTTTATTTAGCCCAAAATTTGTTGTGTTGATGATTGAGGACAGAGACAAAGAGAAAATTAATGGATAAGACATTGGCTAGGAGATAGGATAATTTTTTTTTCTATATGGATAAAATTGTAGTTTTTATTATTAGTTCTATTTCATTTTTTTGTTCAAAAAACATGATATTGCTAAGTTTAGTTGGTGTTATCGTTATGTAATTTAAAATATTGGTAGAATAAACATAGAGGACAACATCAAAACCACTTTGGAAGATGGGATCTAGCCCTTCCAGCTTTAGAGAGGGATCTCTCTTTATGATTTAATTTTTTTTTAAATAGATATTAGGCTAGTTATAATTGTACTTGGTTGTTTGTTTGATTTTGATTTATTTGGTTGATTAAGTCTTTATATTCCCATTGGGAAATGGAGTCAAAACATAAAAATGGACATGACATCAATTTTTAAAAGAGTTATAATAGGGAAAGCTAGGTTGCATTCACTGGATTCTTTTAGATTTTAAATGAATAATGGATGTGGCAGAAAAGTGAATTTCAGTTGAGACAAAAAAGCAATTAAGTATTTTTCAATTTGACCTCAAGTGGAAAACATTTAAATTGTAAAAGTGGCTAGAATAAGGTCTTTTAAATAACATGTCGTATTCATCACACTTTATGTTTTACAATTAAGAATTTATGATAAATAGAGAAAAGGAAAAAACAATGGAAAACATCGAATCGTTAGAAACACTTCACCAATAATTACACCACATGAATCTTGAAAGAAGTCTTTGTATTATTGATGCTCCAACAAAACTTGGAATTTACAATCTCGGCAAGGGTCTTCCGGAAGAAATCAAACTCAAAGTGGATGATTGGACTCACATTTAGCAACTGGATTATGAGAAAATCTCATTTAAATACAAGGTATGTCACGAATACGACCATTTTTCCAATCACTATTCTAAAGTAGTTGATGTTGAAAATAATTCTCAAGATGAACAATGGGAAACTGTCAAAAAAATAAGACTGCTCTAGTGTCTAAGACAAACCCCAAAACTGGCCCTCCCAAATCCAATCGCTCATGCACCCCCTCCACCTCTTCCCTTGATCCTCCACTCAACACTTCTGTTGTTGCTCCTCTCTCTGAGACCCCCTTAGAATCTTCCAACCCCTTTGGCACTCTTTCCCTCCCTGATTCTAACCCTCCCATCCCCAACCCCATTGAAAATGATTCCCCCACCCCCATACCCCTTCTAAAATCATCCCATTCTTCCTCTCATGACCCTCCTCCTTCTCGAACAACCAGGAGCTCTTCCAAAGAGCACGGTGTAAATATGGAAGCGCATAAAAAACATGGGCCTGGCAGAAAATCCATGAAGCAACAGAGGGATAAAAATGCCCAAAAAGACATAGCTATGGGAACAAAAAACCCCATAGAAACCTATATTCTGGGGCAAAATATCAAAGAATAAACACACAAAGATCAGGGAGGGTGAGTAACTCTCCGTATACCACATTCTCAATGATGAAGGTCCTATCTTGGAACAACAGGGGACTAGGGCGCCCCTCTAAAACTGCTGCTCTGAAAGATCTGATAAACCATGAGAAACCAAGAATCTTAATGCTTCAAGAAACAAAACAAGGTCAACACGATATGAAAAGAATTATTGAACAGTTCAAGCAGTATGAAGGCTGCATTTGTGAATCAAGGGGAGACTCCGGTGGAATAGCCACCATTTGGAAGAAAAGCACATGGACATGCATATCCAATGTAATCAGTTAGTACTGGGTTAAAATCAATTTAGAGAGTAGAGTAGATAACAGGAAGATTGTCATTTATAATATCTATGCACCTAATCATTTTAGAGATAAAGAGCAATGTTGGACCTCTCTCAAAGCAGATATAGATGAAGAAACTAACAATAATATTATCCTTGGAGGAGATCTCAATCTCATACTCCACTCCATTGAGAAGAGAGGAGGCATTTTTACCCATTATCCCTATAGAAAAAAACTGGAAATTATTATGCAGGAGCATGACTTAGTTGATGTTGCACTAAAAAATCACAGATTTACATGGAACAATCGCAGGCTGGGTAAGGATAACATTATGGAGTGGCTAGACAGGACCATGATAAATGTTTCTCTGCTCTCAACTTACTCCATGGCTTACGCTTCTTTCCACCCCTATTTGGCATCCGATCACTATCCTACAAGTCTTGTACTTGAGGCGCACTCCCCATTGGGGCCAATCCCTTTTAAATATAGTTCACTCTGGAGCAGCAATCTGATGGTAGAACATATTGTCACCTTCACATGGCATCAACATATTGAAGGATCACCAGGATACATTTGGGAAAACAAGCTGAAGAGGACCAAATGTGCTATGAAGGAATGGGAAAAGTGTCATTACAAAGAGCCGGAGAAAGCCAAAATAGAAATAAAAAACAATTTAGAAAGGGTCCATAGCAAGATAGAAGAACACGGGCTCACTCAGGAATACAAAGCACAAGAGGGCGATCTCTATTTCTAGCTCTTTCGTGCCAATAGAGATGAAGAACATAAATGGAGAATAAAGTCGAGACGGATTTGGTTGCAAGGAGGGGACGAAAACTCTGCCTTCTTCCACAAGCAAGCCACAATCAGAAAATAAGGAATAATGTTACCACCATCATTGATGAGAACGGTCAAATCCAAACTACTCAAGGCGCCATTAGGAAAACTGCTTCGGATTACAAAAGAAATTGACGAAGATGAAATTCAAAGTGTCATCTGGTCGCTCTAGCGAGACAAAGCCCCCGGTCCACATGGTTTCCCCATTTGTTTTTATAGAACTTATTGGGGAACAATAAAAAAATATCTTGTCAAAATGATAAGATGGGCACAGCGCAAATGTAAAATTGGAGGATACATTAATGCCACCCATCTTGCTCTTATTCCTAAAGAGAATTGACCCTCATCCTTCTCTTGCTTCCGGCCCATCTCTCTGTGCAACTCTTCTTATAAAATCCTGATGAAAATCCTTGCCTCTCATCTCAAACCTCTCCTCCCCTCTCTCATTTCTGAGAATCAAGGAGGTTTCTTGGCCAACAGGCAAATTTCTGACTCCATACTTCTTGTCCAAGAGGCCATCCACTCCAGTCAAGCTAGAAACGAAAAAGGCTTCATTCTAAAATTGGACTGAGCCAATGCCTTTGATCAAGTTAGACACTCTTTCCTTTTTTCTGTTTTGGAAAATTTGGGATTTTCCGCATCCTTCATTGAGCTTGTCAAAGCCTGCATTACTGGTCCCTGGATCTCCCCTCTCATTAATGGTAGACCGGGACCTTTTTTCTAGTCGACCCGAGGTCTGAGACAAGGCTGTCCGCTCTCACCCTACCTGTTCATTTTGATGGCTGAATCTTTCAGCAGGGCCCTGGATTACAATCGTCACATGGGACTCATTACTGGGATCAAATTTGGAAACTGAGTCAAGAACATAAATCATTCTCAATTTGCTAATGACACTCTTTTAATGGGAGGAGCCTCCAACATAATAGCTCGTCGATTTAAAACTCTCTTAGAAAAATACATGAGCTACTCCAGAGGTATGGTCAACTATCTCAAGAGTTGCATTTATGGTTTGAATACTACTGCCCAAACTCTACATAGCATAGCCAACACGTTTGGAGTTCCTTACAAGTTGGATTGGGGGCACTTTTCTTACCTGGGCATGCCAGTGAGTGTTGGCAATCTGAAAGCTTCTGTCTGGGATACTATAATTAAAAAAATGAAAAGGAAGGTGCAAAAATGGGGTGCCTCTTGGCTTAATCCAGCAGGATGCCTAATCCTCCTTAAATCTGGTCTCTCCTCCTTGCCCTTATACCTCTTTTCGCTTCTGCATGCCCCAGCTAGTTTCCACCACAAAGTTGATGCCATCCTTCGACATTTTCTATGGCAAGGGGGGAAAAATGAAATAAAGAAATATAATCTTATAAATTGGAAATAGGTCATTCAATTTCAAGAGCAAGGAGGGCTTGGAATTAGATCACCAAAACTCTTATATCTGGCTTTTGGTGGCAATATTGTATGGAGCCTCATCAATGGCAAACCTGCTTGGTGGAAAACAATGTTAGAAATCAAATATCTCAACTCACCAAGGCAACAACTTTTGGACCATGATATTCCTAACAGAACCTGCTCAAAAATCTGGGGACTATGCAAGAAAGAAATCCCCTTTCTAGTTTAAAACACCTTCAAGATCCCCAATGGTGGCAGCTAGATTAGAATTGGAGCTGATAAGATAATGGGACAACAAACCATTAACAGTAGGCCAAGCACTCAACAGATTTTATTCTATCTTAATAACATGGGAATTCACACCTTGGATCAGAGAACTCAGTGGGATGCCCACTCTCAGATTTGGAAAGGATGGATTTTCCTAATTATTCCCATTGAAATGGAAGCAAGCCTCATTAATCTTCAAGTCCATCTTCATGGTATTGCTCCCACCAAATGCAACAATGATGATGGCTTTCGCTGGGATCCCTTAGGTACCAACTATTCAGTCAAAGCCACTTATCAACAGATCTGCAACAATGAATTCTCCATGCCCATTTGGGCACAGTGGAAAATTGTTTGGAAAGCAGAGACTCTCCCAAAAATAAAATTCTTTTCATGGCTCCTTCTAAAAGGGAAAGTCCTCACATCGGAGAATCTTAAAAAACGTGGGATAATTGGGCCATCCCATTACCCAAATTTCCAAGCTGATGAAGAAACCAGTCATCATCTATTCATAGACCGCCCCTTTTCCATTTCTTGTTGGAAATAAACCTATCGTCATACCAACCTCCCCTGGGCTCCCAACACTGGCATTGCTGAAGTCCTGCAAATCTGGAAAAGGAGCTATCCATGGCAGCATAAGAAAAACAACATAGCCCATAGAGTATGGAATGATTTACCATATGCTCTCTTGTGGAACATCTAGTTGGCACGAAATCGCATGATTTTTAAGAACAAAGAAACCAGCATTAGAAATTTATACAACAAGGCCTGGAGCCTCACCTTGGAAGCAATGTCCACTAAAAACCAAGGGAAGATTGACACAACTGATCTCTATGTTGAGGTAAGGAACTACATTAGGTATTTATTGGATAGAAACAATATTGGTAGCAGCAAGGTTAATGCCACTAGCAGTAACAACAACAGGTATAGCTGGAAGATCAGAATGAAAGAGGAGGAATTTTGCCTATGGCTCAGAAATTGTAATACCCATTACCTATTTTTTGATGGTGCTTCCAAGTCTAACCCATGAATGGCTGGGGATGGAGGAATCATATGCAATGCTAATGGTGACATCATAAATGATTACGAGTGGGGTTTAGGAAATCTTTCTAATAACAGGGTTGAAGTACTCGCTCTTTATTAAGGTCTCCTCCAGCTCCAATGACTTGGCATACACACAGCCACGATTATAGGAGATTCAGCTATAATCATCAATTTAATGATACAAAATCAGAATGCGTCCAACGTATTCCTATAGAAATCCATCAGTCGATGTCAAATTCTTTCCCAGCAGATGAAAGAGACCCGATACTACCATGTTATCTGCTCTCTCAATAACAAGGCGGATTTGCGTGCAAGCAGTGCCTGCCTTCATCCCATTGGTCTCTTGAAATTCTCAACCTTTGAATCTTACTGTTTCTTACCATGATAAGGAATAAATCTGCTCATATATTTCCTTCAGAAGTGTACAACATCATCGTACCCCTCTTATCTGCTATCTGCCCCAATCTCATGACTATTTTACCAATGAAAATATCCTCTGAATCCCCTGTAGAGGATATCACTGCTTCTGTATCTCTGATTTCATATCCATTTATCAGATCTTGTCCTTATTCCCATGTGCTCCTTCCATCTCCATTCACCTCCCGTGATCCTTACCTCACCTCTCTAGTAACCGTGCCTCTCCTCATTCTCAGTTTCTTGGCCAAATTTTTGTATTTATTCTAGACTCCCATCACTCAGAACTATCCCTCTCACTTCCCGTGTCTTCATTCTCCTTACTCTGTGCTACACATCACCATTCTCCTTCTCCCCAATCCAGAAGTTTTCTCTCTAGTGCTGTAACCCTGTAGGCCTGATCCTCACTCTGTGATTTCATTCTGCACTCCAATCATGTATAGAAGTGAAGATTGCTTCCATTGCACCAATCTCCAGGCGGAGCTGGAGCATATCCGTGCACAGAAGAAGATTCTGCAAGATAAAATTGACACTCACACTCAAATCACAAAGGGAAAGCATGAGGCCGACCTCAATCTCTTCCTCCACCGAGTATCTTCATTGCAGGGCCAGTTCAATGATCTCAAAAAAACTTGTGAGCATGTCAAAGAGTATGTTGATATTTTGAAGTACATTCTGGAAAAAAATAATGCACCAAGTACCAGCTCAACAAATGCAAGAACTTTGGATGCAGAAGGCAAGCCTGAAGAATCCACTGCGCACAAAATCCATCATATAAATATTGATTAAGCATGAAGTGCAAATGCTGTCTTTTATTACTCCAGTTTGTATGAATTTATACTAGTTCAGTTTTTTACATTGTTAAATACGATGGAAGAAAAAGGGATTTTTTTCTCAATGTAATTCCCTTTTGTTCTGCTTCTCATCTCCACTATCATGTAACAATGGAGCTCAGCTTCTCCTATATCTTTTTTTTTATATACATAGCAACCGACTTTGTAAAAAAAATAAAATAAAATGTATTACTAGCCTAAATCCAACAATAAAATCTAACTGTGGAAAAATATAGGCTCGATGTGGGCGATCTGGCATGTTGGCACTACTTTCTAGGAATCAGTAGCTGTGTAGGCCTATTTGTAGGCTGCATTGGCTATAGTGTTGGCTGATGTGTTGTCCTATGTGTTGGTTTTAGCTTACTCTTCTTTTTACTCTTTACATTAATGAAGCTCACTTAACTTATCCCATCGATCTTCATTTGGTATAGTTAACTTAACAACTTTTCGGTAGATTTAATCCACTTCGGTATACTTAGAAAAAGTAGGTTTTACCACAAAGATGTGGTTTACCTCATGCTGCATGAAAAGGTCATGACTTAAAGCCTCCAAGAATGCTTTCCCTATCATAGTGCCTTTGATATTTGAAAATTTAGCTGTGTCTCTGGAAATCTCATTCAACTTCTTCTCATAATCCTATCTGTTCATCAATTTTTCATTTATTGCAAACAAATAATGAAGAAATTTATGAGTTAAGGGTTTAATCCTGCAGAAAAATATGTTACAACTATCTCTAAGCTGAGGAATTTCTCTTCCAGCTGCAGAATCTGGTTCTTATTGTTGTAAAATGTAACTAGGTCAGTCTTCATGTTGACTATATAATTATTAAAAGAAGAAGACAAAGAAAATAAAATGTATTTTTTGGTACTTACCTCATGGGTTTCATGAGTAATATTTTATTATTTAGGTTAATAGAATTCTTCTTGATGTCTATTAGGTTTGTGTCTTCTAGGGAAAAAATATAATTAAGTGTCATATAGGATCTAGTCTAATATGATCCAAGATCTTGTGGTAGAAGGACAAATAACAATGATGGAAGACAATCCCTACCTACCATGAAGAAATCCTCTCTCAACACATTTGGCATAAATCTTTGTTATGAATTCAGCTCAATAAATGATTGCATGGTTGGCCTAGAGGCAAGAACAATGCATTATATATACACTGCACTACGGATCATTTGAATACACAGATTTGTGAATTGAAATATGAATTAGTGCGGATATTCCAAGGGAAATAGCGTATCCTTGAAGAGATAACAATGTGATCTATAGTATGATCTAAGGACAGAAGTATATACAAATATGTTTGAGTTTGACAACGGATAGAACCTGATGTGGACAAAGTTGAAATTGCGGAAAGAATATGAGGTGGAAAATGTTGAAATTATGAATAGAAACTGAAGAAGACAGTGTTGAATTTGTGGACAAGATTGAGGTGAGACAACGTGGAAGAAGGAAAAAATAATGTGGACAAGTCTGAGGACAGACTTCGGATAAGTGTAGCAAAGAACAGAACTCAGATAAGTGCAACTAGGAATAGAAGTGTAGAGTTATAAGGCTGATCTACAGATAAGTGCAAGAGGATACAAGGGTAGACATTCTTGAGCTCTAAAGTATTTAGTGTAAGAATCTGTCTAAGTAAAGACTGTGACCTAAAGATAAAAGGTAAGGAAGGTAAATCAGAGATTTGCCTTCCTAACCAAATTGCAAGATATTCAGTTACAAGAAAGATCAATTCTGTCTCTACATTTGTATAAGCACTTCGATAATTGAATTGATGAAGGATTAGCTAAGAATACATAAGCAAGCTCACAAGTAGTTATCAAGAAGAGAATTTGTATTAATCTATAGCCCTCCAAATTCTCAGCATGGTATCAGAGCTAAGGTATTGAACATAAGGGCTGCTTGTCAACAAAGTCACTCAAAGAAGCAAGGATAAAATTATGGATTGAAAAGACAAACCAGTCTACAAGAAAGACTATCCAACTATTTTATATGAAAAGATGATCTCATTAATCCTTGCACTCAAAAACATTGTTTAAAGGAGTTTCACAAGTTCTGAAGATATTCATTTTAGTCAAGGGTTCAAGAACAAAAACTTCAAAGAAAAGAAACTCTTGATTTCATCAACCTAAAAAGAGCCTCAAGCAAGACCACTCAAGTAAGTATTCATGATCCTATCTATCAAGATGCCTTTTTGTAAAGAAAGCAACAAGCTGTTTGGATAATCAAACTTTAGTGCATGGAAGAAGATAACAAACTTGAATATAATTGAAGACGAAGTAATGGAATACATCGAAGGATCTACTATTCAACCTCCAAAAGAAGATACTTCATCCCATGCCAAGTACATGAAGGGAGAAATTAGAGCCCAAAGGATTCTCATGGAATCCATCAAAGACTCTCTCATTCTGTATATAGCAAAACTAAAGACTGCAAAACAAATATATGAGAAATTGGTGGAGCTATTCTCTATGAGTACTGCTGGAGAAGAAATCTCTCTGAGATAAGAACTCTACAAAATGAAATTATCAAAGGAAATAGGAATCGTCCCATAATTTATGAGGATTTATGAAATAAGAGATCAACTACAAGAACTAGGAGAAGTGATGTCTGACACTGAGATGACAACAGTGGTGTTGAATGCTCTACCAGAGGAATGGGGAAGGTTCACTTCTAGTATATATGGGAAGAAAGAAGCCACTCCATTCCATGATTTGTGGTCTCTATGTAAGATAGAGGAAACAAGACTAAAGGCCAAAGCTGATACATAATCAAGTGAAGAGAATCATGCCTTTGCAGCCTCATACATGAAGAAAGGAAGATTTGGAAGATTCGACCCTCAAAATAAAAGGAGAAATATGGATAACGTGCGATGCTTTGGATGTGATGAACTTGGAAATTATAAAAGAGATTGTCCTAAATCTGGAAATGTCAAAAGGAAAAAGGAAGAAGCTCATGTTACATATGAAAGAGAAGAACCTGACACTAAAATATCTAAGGAGGGAGCAAGAGATCTCTATTATGATTGAGATCATATTTCTCTTTAAGTGATCTCTGATTGTTTGTATGATAGTAATGTACATTAAGAAGCATCTCAAAAGAAGCATGGAAGAAGCTCTCAGTGTAACAGCTTCTGGAAAACCTCCCTACTCAAGTAAAGCGGCCATCAAATCAAGGGTCATCATGGGTACAAAGCTTTGAGATGTGATGACGTATTGATGAAGTGGGTCAAAGGAATAAAGCTCTTCATTCAAGAGAAACCCCTACAGGATGACTAAAGGAAAAACAGGTATGAGGTATGCAAACTTATATGTTAACACTGATGCTATGAAGTCATGTCATATGGTTGCAGGTAATGAAATTTTGTATTGAGAAGTATGCTCTATAAAAAGGGAATCTCTTAGTGCACGGATTTGTGAAATTAAT
Source organism: Pinus albicaulis (assembly GCA_034641835.2). Classification (NCBI taxonomy): domain Eukaryota; kingdom Viridiplantae; phylum Streptophyta; class Pinopsida; order Pinales; family Pinaceae; genus Pinus; species Pinus albicaulis. The sequence goes on from CM076573.1 coordinate 327,835,062, forward strand.
ATAATATGACCTCATAGTATATGAGGTGGCTATTTAAAGTCCCTGGGAATGGAAAAATGTGCAGAAAAGAAGAGATCATGAAATACAACCATGTCTTGAGGTAGGTACCATTTAGAGGCCAAGAAGATGTGGCTAAGAGATCTCCTAGGAAGATATGTAGACTCTGAGAAAAGTATGGTAAAGAAGAAGACCCTAGAAAAACATATCATCAGGAGATGTGTCAATCTGTATAAAGGATGTCGATGCCTATAAGAAGATGTCATGGTGAAAGATCATCACTAAGGTAGATTTTGTTCTAAAAGTTCATATGTATATGCCTATCTGGATGAAATTGTGCAGGGCTGCGAATCATAAGAAAGGATGTATGATCCTTGAGATGATTCTAAGGAAAGCAGCATGGCATAACAAGTGGACCAGATAAGGAAGTCTGATGAATCACTTTCTGATAACTGACTTGACTCAGGAGAAAAGTGATGGATCATCTGTGCCCTATGAAGCTAAAATATGGAGATTCCTCAATATCGAAATCCATGACATCGAGGACAGGAATTCTTCGTGAGTAGCTGGGTGTCTTACCATTGCTACCGGAGGTCCCTGGTTAAGAGGGAGCCTGATGGTAAGTTTCTTACTTGGAAGAAACTTGGTAATTCCTAAGGATGAGCTTAGGTACATTCTTTGTATAAGAATGAGTACATTCCCTTGTGGAATAGGTCCTCCCTGGGAGGGAGAGATAGACACATCATTCTGGTCTTGGGAAGACATAATGAAGGATTGGGTAATCATATAACATTCGATACTCTTTGAGAATGTGATAGGAAATTCAAGATAAGAGTAGTCGGGGACCGATATTATTTGAGGGCTAGCTACCCAAGAGAATAATAGTCCAGGAAGGTCATACTTTGGGAACACTCGGGTGGAGTATGTACCTTGGAGAGACAATGATGAAGGTGTCTATAAATCATGTGTCTCACCAACATTGAAGCCCATTGTCTCGTTGAAGAGATGGGGCTGTTAGTCAAGGCCTTGCATTAGTACAATGCTGGTTGATATGATGCTATACAGATGTGTTTACCAATCTGATTTTTCTTATGATATTCTTTAAGTTTTAAGGTAATCATGTAACTATATGAATGCCTCCCCAGTTAAGAGGGAGTGTTGTAAAATGTAACTAGGTCGGTCTTCATGTTGACTATATAATTATGAAAAGAAGAAGACAAAGATAATAAAATATATTTTGTTGTACTTACCTCATGGGTTTCATGAGTAAGATTTTATTATTTAGATTAATAGAATTCTTCTTGATGTCTATTAGGTTTGTGTCTTCTAGGTACAAAATATAATTAAGTGTCATATAAGATCTAGTCTAATATGCTCCAAGATATTGTGGTAGAAGGAAAAATAACAGCGCTGGAAGATAGTCCCTACATACCGTGAAGAACTCCTCTCTCAACACAGTCGGCCTAAATCTCTGTTATGAATTCAACTCAATAAATAATTGTATGGTCGGCCTAGAGGCAAGAACAATGCACTATATAGACACTTCACTATAGATCATTTGAATACACAAATTTGCAAATTGAACTCTGAATTAGTGTGGAGATTCCAAGGGCAATTGCGGATCCCTGAAGAGATAACAATGTGATCTATAGTATGATCTAAGGACAGAAGTATATACAGATTTGTCTGAGTTTGGCATCGGATAGAACCTAAGGTGGACAACGTTGAAATTGCAGAAATAATCTGAGGTGGACAGCGTTGAAATTATGGATAGAAACTGAAGAAGACAACGTTGAATTTGCAGACAAGATTGAGGTGAGACATCATGGAAGAAGGAAAAACTAATGTGGACAAGTCTGAGGACAGACTTTAGATAAGTGTAGAAAAGAACAAAACTCAGATAAGTGCCGTTAGGAATAGAAGTGCAGAGTTATAAGGCTGATCTACGGACAAGTGTAAGAGGATACTGGGGCAGACATTCTTGAGCTCTAAAGTATCTAGTGTAAGAATTTGTCTAAGTAAAGACAATGACCTAAAGATAAAAAGTAAGGAAGGTAAATCAGAGATTTACCTTCCTAACCACATTGCAAGATATTCAGTTACAAGAAAGATTAATCTATCTCTACATTTGTATAAGCACTTTGATAATTGACTTGATGAAGGATTAACTAAGAATACATAAGCAAGCTCACAAGTAGTTATCAAGAAGAGAATTTGTATTAATCTATAGCCCTCCAGATTCTCAACACTTCTTAGTAAGAACCTTCTTCACCTCTAAAATCGTCTTTATCCTATCATCAAATCCCAAGTCATCCAGTTCATATTTGTTCTTGGAGTTTAGGAACTTGGTGATGTTGTTGGAAGTAGTTGGCATGTATCCAAGCTCCTCGTTGATAGTTTTGATGGAATCATTAGCTTTCTCTATAAATTATTTCTGCTAAAATATAATCCGGATACAGGTCCAGATTTCATTAATGGACTCAATGATATTTGTTCAAATTATCTGTTTGACATGGCCCAAGGTATTTCCAATAGATGACTCCCTCTCAAACTTCTGCAACCTTACTATTAGCTTATTTTCTCTCTATGCTTCAACTTCATGTGAGCTATCACTCCTGGAATTCTTATCTTGCAACAATTTAACTTGATCTTGAAGCTTCTTTATTTCTTTTGTCTAGATTGGCAGATTTTGCACTGTCTTTGTTAGTTGTTTTGCTCCATTTGTTGTACTTGCAGTAGAAGGTGTGGATGTGGGAATGGTTGTTAGGGGTAAAACCTCCAAAGGGACCAACGAAATATTTTCATCCTACTCTTTTTCTTTTATCATCTTCTCCATCTATGATTCCATCTGTCTCAGTTGAGAATTCTGCTCCATGATGAGCTTCACCATGTCTGATTTCTGAGACTTTGTCTCTTCAATTTCCTTGGTCAAAGGGTCCTCTTTAGATGGCATTTTCAGTTGTTTCCTTAATGTTTCTATGCCAACATTTTTCTTCTTTATCACCTCTGCTGTAGCTTTGATGTTGGAAGGATCATATCCAAATTTGACCCCTAAGTCTTCCAAAGACTTAATCCTTGAATCCTTTGACATAGAAGATATTTTTATCCATCTTGAGCCGTGATTGTATGTTGGCTAAGGAAACCTGCAATTTGGACAAACTCATAGTAGTATTAGTGAGTGTAGATGAAATCATTTCATTTGTTTTCTTATGAATATCCATTTGATCATTGGGATGTATGTCTTTGATGTTGAATTCATATGCAATATTTTTGTAATCTGCTGTTGTCTTGGGCTGTGGATTCTATGCTTAGAGAAAAGCCATCTGCATTTTTCCTTTTTCAGAGTCAAAGGTTGACAACAATCTACTCTGAGAGCTAGAAGTTTGCTTCCAGAACTGATTATAAGTGTTGGTCCTCAAAACTTCAATCTTCAATTTTGATTTCTCTAAATGTATCAAATATGGTTTTCTCTTTCTCCCCTGTGACAACTGTACTTTTCTGAATGGATTTTTTCTGATCGAAGTGGTAGGAGAGAGTGTAGTTTTACCACCAACTTGTGAGGAAGTAGGTGTCTCTTTGGTGATGATGATGACTTCCTACTATGAATATTTGCTTGGGTTTAACTTGGGATTGAGATTAGTCCTCTTCCAATACATGATTTTGAATTCTTTACTAGAAGTTTCAATCACTGTAGGTGACTCTTCTTCCCTCATCCTTTTTCCTTATTTCTCTTGTGGGATAAGAGTTTGTGATGTTGAAGTGGAAACCAATTGTACCTCAACCTCTTGTAGAGTGTTTTTAGTCCATTCTAGTTATTTCATATATCTATCAATTTTTGGCCTGTGTGTATGGATGTAAGGTGTAGATTTATTTTTCTATCCTTAGCTTGGAGATGGTACCTAATGGATCATATGACCATGTAAAACTGAGGCTGAATTTAATTTCCTTTAACAATTTGTCTGCTTCCTCCCCTGCTATCCTGCTGTTACAAATGAAAGGTCATTTTTGTGTTTTTATTCTAAATTGAGATTTTTTCTTTGCAGGATAAAAATGGACTTCATTGACATTGAGCATTTTCCTGATGTATCCTAGATCAAAAATCTGCATTGGGAGGAATTTTGGGAGCTTATATGGGGCAAGCTCACATCCATATATTCTCAATTCTATATAATTATGGTAAATATACCAGTCTCATGTTTTTTTTTGGTCTGATAACTGTAAAATCTTCCTAATGTCTTCACTGATTCTTTGCTTTGTAGTGTTGCTAATAAGACTGATTGTTGGATGTAAAAATAGTTCAACGAACTGTTTGTATGAGTACTATTTTTGTTCCTTCATCACCATTGTAGTACAGAAGATGACAGACTGTTGATTTCCATCATAATCCAACTTCTGCATTGCAAACTTGAACTTGTCTCCCTGAAAATACAAAAACATATATAATAAGAAAGAGGCATGTTTAAACACTTCTTCAGTTTGGAATCTGGAAAATTGGTCATGGATGGCATCTTCTAGGAATTGGCCAAAGTTGAATAGGATGGAAGGCTTATAATCTGTAGAGAATATAGAAATAAATCCTATAATTTCCTCATCTACCCACTTATTTGATTAATATCCAAGGAGGTAGGAGATAACAGTAATAATTTTCTTGGCTCCATCAGGGAAAATGGAGGATAAATAGGGAGGATTCTTCTTGGGTAATTGGACATCTTTAGCAAGAAAAAGCTCAAGGGTTTTAGCCCTTTTTTCAAAATCCAACTTCTGATATAGTTTAGTGAGTGCTTCTTGAGAGAAAGGGGCTGCATTTTCTATGACAGGGGCCTGCATCAGTTGTTCTATGGATTAGGCAGTTATGGTAAATAAAATCTCTCCTGTAGGAGAAATTATAGTTGTCTGGCTAGGTATATAACAAGCTTGACACTTTCTGATGAATTCAGGGGCATTGTGGGTGTGGGGAAAAATGTGATGGGGTAAATTAGACTCCCACAGTCCAATATCATCAGACTTGTTAATGTACTTGTATTATAGCTAGCAGTACATTTCAAACAACTCGAATTCACATAAGGTTTCATGGATTCTATAATCCCTGTCTGACAAAGGTATGTGATCAAGGTCAACAGGGGGATGGAGCAATGGATTTATAGGCTCCTCCTGTCCCTTCTTCTTAGGAGGCATGGTTGGATCTGGTTTTATTGTAAATGAGGGTTTCTAATAGAAAAATGGTTGTTGGGACTGTGTAAAATTATGGGATTGGGAATTAGGTGCAACAATTGCAGAGAATGCTTTGATAATGATCAAAATAATTGTTTTTGTGTTTTGTAGACCTGTAACAAAAATGCACAGAGCAGAGAAAAACACAAGGTAATGGTTTAGCAGTTGATTAGGCATGGATTTATACACAGATTGATCAATTTCCCATTGATTATGGCGCAGATCCGTTGGATTAACTGTCATTGTGAATTAAATTCATCAATGTTTTATTTTTCCATGGGAGGACATTTAATTGGAAACGGTAATGGTCGAGGTGGCATGCGATGACAGGCACTCAACGGGTGGATTAGTGGGTTTTTACATGGTGGAGAAACAAATTTTTGGAAGGGGTCTAAAGTGGTAAGTGGTTTGAGTGGGGGGGGGGGTGAGAAATAATGGGAAGGTGCCATGTTAGCGTGGGCCTGAAAAGAAAAACAACTTTTTTTGGACCCCCCACCCCCCCCTCGACGGTAAAGATCAAATGGAGATGGGGGGGGGGAGGAAAAGAGATAAAGGTCGTCAGATGAAAAAATAGAAGATCAGATGATGGGACAAATGAATGTAGGTTAACGTTAAGCGATGAGATGTTTTTTCTGGTAGCGGGAGGGTTAATAAAGGTAAAAACTTTGGATAATGTGATAATATGCCAAACTTTCATTTTCATATATCAGAACATTTACACTTAGGAAAAAACATTTACCCTTTTCCTTCTCATGTGAATTAAATAACTTTGAAAGTTTCAAACTTAGGATAAAATTTTTAATACCTTTCAAAGCTATAATACAACTTCTACCTACCCTCTCATTGTCGTTTCTTTTTCTAAATTTTTTTTTTTTTTTTATCTTCTTTCCTTAGGGTGCATTTAAGCTTGAAAACCCAGATAACCTTTTTTTATAAAAACCTAACCTACTCTATCACTTATTTCTCCTATTGATTCAAATTACATTGTTAAATCAATCTCATTTTCTACCTAACTAATGATTTTCTAAGATTAAACTGTTTGGAAAATCTTTATTCACTATCCTAATTGACATGAAATTCACACTTGTGTCATCATGATTAAGCTGTATGATTGGAATAAAAATCTAATCATTGTGGCATTTTAAGACAAGATGCACACAATTTTGTTGGATTTTGACATAAAGGAAACTGATTTAACAGTAGTGGTATTTAAATTTGCAGCACTTTCAGTATTATTTTTATTTTTCTTGTGTGGGGTTTTATTCTTTTTTCAATTTTCTTTCTTTTTGTCTTTTTTCTTCATATTCATTTTCTTTTTGACATACCCTCTTTTGATTTTCTTTTATATATACTTTTTTTGGAAATAATTTTCAAATTTAAAATTATTTATAATGTAAAATTACAAATATGAAATACTCCATCACCTTGAGATCCTATAAAATATAGGACCCTAACAGTGGCTATAGCTAGGGATGGCACTTCTCCATGTGAAGTGTCAAGAACATATGATCAGTAGCCTTAAGTATCCAAGGTCTATAATGTCTGCATCTGATTTCTTTTGTTGTTAAAGTACTTGTGGTAGCTTGTCAATCAGGGCTTAGGGCCTTCTCTATAGGCTTCAACTCTAATCAGAAAGTTACCTAATCAAATCAATATAGAATGTGATATTTACAATGATGTAAGAAAAATATTTATGTTAAGAAAAGTAGTGCTTCAACATCCTGCCATTGACAGGACCAAAAGGTAACTTTGCTCCATCCGGGTCCTTGAGGAAGAATGCATTATTTCCTTTGAAAGCATAAATGATGTATGACCCATTCCAAAGGTTACCAAATTTACCATGTTTACCTTTGTCTTATCTTCTAGAATCCCACCTTAGAACTTTGTCTCCAATGTTGAAGTCATCAGCTTTAGTCCTCCTGTCAAAAATATTTTTGACATTTTACTGAATTACTTGAGTTTTGTTGCAGACCTCCTCCCTTGACTGCTACAACTGAATGGTTTGATTGATTATTATCTGTATGTCATTTGGCTCAACCTGTAATTTTTGAATTATCTTCATGAATAGTACTCCTAAAGATGATGGAAACAAAGCATCCCTTCCATAGACCAACTGGTATGGTGACATACCAATTGACTTCTTTGTATTAAGACTGTCAGCCCAAAGTGCATTAACCAACTTGTTGTGCCAAGATTTCTTGTTGTCTTCCAACAATAATTTTATGATATTTACTAGAATCGTATTTGAGGATTCAACCAATCCATTACCCTGAGGGTAATAATTTGTTGAATGCCCCAAAGTAATGTGGTATTTATTACAGAATTAAATCATTTTATTTGATTTAAAAGCTATTGCATTATCAGTAATAAGTTTTCTAGGGCATCCAAATCTAGAAAGGATATTGGTCTCAAGAAATTTAATAATGAAAGAATCAATAGCAGATTTGGAAGGGGTGGCCTCTACCCATTTAGTAAAGTAATATGTGGTTGTGAGGATCCACTTATGTTGGGTAGAGGAAGGAGGATGAATTTCATAATTGAAATCCAGTCCCCACTGTTGGAAAGGGCTCTCAACTGAAATAAGATTTAATGGCAGAGGTAAAAGCTTTAATTTTCCTTCAAAAATATGGCATTTATGGCATGAAGTTACTTTCTTATGAATGTCAGGGAAAAGGGTAGGCCAGTAAAAACCTTCCCTGAGGATTTTGTTGGTAGTGGTTTTCCAGTAGAGATGCCCACTGTAGTCACCTTCAAGGAATTCCCACATGATTCTTTCTGCATCATCCTTTAACAAGAACTTAAGTAGAATACCACCAACATCTTTCCAATATAAAACATTTTCTATGATGCAAAAATTAACTGATTTTAATTTTAGAAATCTTGCCTTTGGTTTTGTTAGACCAGGAGGAGAATTTAAAATGAATAAAACATACAACAAGTCTACATACTAGGGTGAGTTCAAAAATTATTCATCGATCTATGGAGTCACCTGTTCCTCTTGATCATCCAATGTAGCAAAAAAGTTGATGTCCAGTGCATGGAAATTAGACTCTGCCATCATTTGAGCCAGTCCTTGTCCTTTAATCAACTTGTTGGGTTTGATTTCTAAGTCATACTCAAGGATGACAACAATCCATTTTCCTCGTTTGCCATCAGGTCCATTCTGTGTCAAAATATCCTTGACAACTGAATTAGGTACATATGCAATAATATGGGAATGAAAAATATATACTCTAAAGTCTTTTATTGATTTAACCAATGCAAAGACTTGTTTTTCCACAATATTATATTTCAACGTTTCATCTCTTAAATCCTTACAGAAAAATGCAATAGACTTCTCAAATCCTTACTCATTTTTCTGCAATAAAACAACTGCAACATTCTGTTTAGAAGCAAAAGAAAAGACAATAAAATCTTTGGTAAAATTTGGACTAATCAACACTGGTGCTTTTGTTAATGCCTATTTAACTAAATCAAAGGATTTTATAGCCTCAATACTCCATATAATTTCTGAATCATTTTTAAGAATGTTTTTTATATTTCTAAGAAGCTCTGCATGGTTAGGAATGAATCTTCTTAAGAATTAATCTTGCCAATAAAATATTGAAGCTCTTTGATGTTTCTAGGGTGACTAATTTTTAATATGGCTTCAATTCTACTGGGATCAATCCTAATACCATCCTTTGAAATAATATGACCAAGACGTTTACCTTCCTCAAGGCCAAACAATGTTTTCTTAGGATTTAATGAGATACCAAACATTCTACACTTTTCAAACACTCTTCTTAGATGCCTCAAATGTTCCTCATCAATCTTTGAATAGATAATAATGTCATGAAGAAAAATCACAATAAAATGGTCAATCTCATCAGCAAAGGAAATATCCATTTCTCTTTGAAATGTGGCCTCAACATTCATTAACCCAAAGGGAATCTTCACATACATGAAGGTCCCCCATGGAGTAATGAAAGTTGTTTTATTCTAATCATCATGATGTACTAAGACTTGATTATGCCCTGAGAAACCATCTAACAACCACATCCTACTAGACCCTACTACCTTTTGTAATATATGGTCCATTTTTGGCAAAGGGTAGTTTTCTTTTATGAAGACCTTGTTAAGGTTTCTAAAATCAATACATAACCTAATTTCTCTAGTTTTATTCCTAGTAGGCACTATATTAGATACCCATTTAGACTATTTGAGAGGGACAATGATCTTAGCATCGTACATATTTTTGACCTCTTTCTCAATCAAAGGCATCAGAACAGGATTCATTCTACGAAGCTTTTGTTTGAATGATTTTTGATCTTCTTTGATTGGGATTTTATGTTGTATGATACTAGTGTCATATGCTTTAAGATCCTCATATATCCAAGCAGAGACATCAACAAATTATTTGAATAAAGATATGTATTCTTGTTTTCTGATAGTAGGTAGTGATTTTGAGAGTTTTATAATTTTAGGATTTTGTTCACTACCTATATTACATTCTTCTACATCTGCCCCGTGGGGTCTATTTTTGGATTTTTTGCTACATCATTGAAATAAAAAAACTCTTCTAATGGAACTAGACCTCTAGGAAAAATACTATCTTTAAGCTGAAATACTTCAAATTCTTCTTTTTTTGGATCAATTTCATGCAATTCTAATTTATGTACAACTTCATCTACAGAGATATTTACATCTAATTCATCAAAATGTTCTTCTACATTAGTATGTACAACTAACTGATTTTCTACTTGACAATCTAAGTCAATGTTATTTTCCTCATACTCATCTTTGGACTATAATTTTTTTTTTATATGTTTATCATTTACCTCATGTTGTCTGGTACATCTGGACAATGTTTAACATCCACTGTATATTGTCTGTTGGGATGAGGCATATTGCATGTGTTGTCTGGAAAAGCCAGACCATTAGCAAGGACATTATGATTTCTAGGTATAACATCAAGGTCATATTCTACAAAATTGTGTAAGAAATCAAGCACAACATTTATGTATGCTCTCAATCTAGTATTTTTTTCAGCATATTCTCCTTTAATCTGTTTAATAATCAATTCAGAATCTCTATGAACATAAATTCTTTTAGCACCTAATTTCTTCAATAATTGCAAGCCTAAAAGAAGTGCTTCATATTCTGCATGATTATTTCCTAAATTTGAGACCCAGACACCTGCTTCTAACCCTGCCCTATTGCAAGAGCCATAAAAAATCATGTTCGAAAAAGGTTCAGTTTCAATGTTTTGTTGTACAATTTGTGTTTGATTTTGATGTGTTTCACAAATGCCATTTTCAGCACTGGTAACTTGAGCATCAATATCTCCATAATTATAAAGAATGAAGGAGTCTAAATCAGAATGAACAGAGTAAAGGGGGTAATTATGTGGCTTCTCTTGATTACTCACCATGTATTTCATTAAGGTTTCCATATACAGTCTTCTTTGCTGACCAAACACTGGGATGGTTGCATAAGCCATGTCCCTTTGGTAGGGTCCCTTGTAATTTTTATCCCTAATATCGTGACAAAAACATGCCATATTTTGGGGGAATATCAACAACCACTATGTCCATTACTAGGCTCTTACCAGGGATTTGGGCTAAAGTGACACATAGATCCTTAATGAGACCTAAACATCTTTCTTTGCTTGAATCAAATGAATACAAGTCTTTGTAAGGCCTATTAGTGTCAAGACAAAGTTTCTCCATAACAAATTTTGGCATCAAATTGTGTGAGGCACCTGAATCTGACATAGCATTGTGGATAATTTTATCATGAACATTAACATTGACATAACATGGAGGAACTCCTCCTTCTTGTGGTTTACCATATACCTCTGGACCAAATAATAATTCAGACTGATCATCATTCAAATTGGTAGTATCATTGCTTTCCCCTATGTTTAGAGCTTTCATAACTTGAGTTCTGTACAAATTTGTTGGCTTGAGGGGTCCTGACCCAGGTTCGGTGTGCAAGGTTTGCCAAAAAACCCCTATACTACTAGCCCTTTCGGCAGTGACCTGCTTGTGCAGGTCACAGTCTCACCCAAAGTAGTATGGGTGGGTGCTGGAACCAGGTTTCCACGCCCTGAGAAAGGAAGGGTAAGGCAAGCATGGTTGTGTTCAGTTCAAATTACCTAGTCTCTGCGCAGGGTTAAATATGTGTCCAATTGCATCCATGTGCACTAGATCTACAATTATATGCTTTTCATATTATCAACACAACATTACATAACCCGAACAGAACAGATCTATATTTACTTTAATACACAAACTTTCACAGCATGATATAATTAGAACAGAATAGATCCAATCATTCACTAGCCAGACCTTCGCAGTGCAAGGAAAAAAATGCATAACACAGTAAATATCAACAATCCATTCAATAGTACTCACATATTTATATCTAATAATCCCGCAGATTCATTCATTCATCAACCTTACAATTCCCTTCCCAACCTGCGCACATAGCAGCAGGGTCCACACACAGCTGGACTAGGATCTCCTTGCACACAACCAGCAAGAGTCCGCTCCCCAAAAACCAAAACAGATCGCTTACAAAATATATCGCATCGATAGCTCATAAAAACCTACCTCTTACAATCCAAAATTCCTCTCTATTTATAACAATCTAGCTTTAACATTCCTATGGTCCACAACCAATGGTTTTCGGATCCCTAGTTTACCCTTTAACCCCATTACAATGCTTTTCGGGGTTTTGACCCACCCCAAAACCCCTGTGCTATACAAAATATAACAAAAGTAACCAAAATGGACTAGTTTCAAAGCTTGTTAGGAGACCCCATTCCAACAATCCCCCAACACAATCTCATGAATCGTCCTGAGTCACTCCACTAGTGCATCATCAACTTGTGTTCGCAGAGTATCCAAGAGCGGGCAAGTGGAGGGAGGACCTTTTGGCATTGAGACACAGCTTCCTATGCAAGAGTGACCATATTTTGGGAAGGTTGATTGTCAGTAGCTGAGGTAAAACTTGCTAAGAACTGAGTAAGGCGCTTATTGGTGTTATCAATGTCATGCGTTAGCTGGAGGGCCGAAGCAGTCCAGGGCTTTCGACGTTCTGTGACAGCGTGTTGTTTCTGCCGAAGCTTCGCAATCTCATCTTGGAGGTCCTTGTTGGTTTTTAATCATGCTAAGAATTGGGCAGGGACCAAAGTAGATAACTTAGCATTGATTTCTTCCATAGCCTTCTCGTGCTGGTGTAATTCCTGATTGATTTGGTGAAGAACGGGATCACGCTGGACCCGGGACCAAAGCTGTAAGGCTGACTCCATCAAAGTGGTACACTGATCTATTTGTCCCTTAATCATCGTAGTGGCTTCAGTGATAAGTGCAACATGTTGGGCACAGGCTTCTGGTGGGGTGCCAGGTTGTAGCCTGTTTTGTAATGTCGAAACCTCTAGGAGGGAGGCTTTGAGAGTAGCCACTAGTTTTTCCACTTTAATTTTAGGCGGGTCCGTAGCCATGATTCCCTCAGTGACTTTTGAGCACAGCTGGTGGATGGCAGCCTCCAGTTCCGTCTGTTCTGACCAGGCCTGAACTACTTCCTGAGTCTCCTTGGCCAAGGTGTTCTGGGCAACCGCAAGCTGTTGGGTGGTGGCTTGAGCACGATCATTGATTTCTTGGGTGACACCATGAAGGAGAGACTCCAAGGCTGCGGAGTTCAACTGATCGAGGGCCAACTGAATTTTGGTGCCTTCCGAGAGCTGCATCCCGAATAGGGCACTGGTAGGGATGTTCCAGAGTTGACCTATTGTCCCGACTTGTGTCGAGCTAATATTGACTGGAAGAGGTGTTGTTGGTCAGTCCTGGGATGGACATGGATGCATGTTGATTTTAAGGGCACAAAGATATTCCTGAAGAGATGTAACCCCAGCCTCCCACTGAGCCACGATAAGTGCCCATTGATCCTCTGTCGTCAGAGTGACCGCATCTATGATTTGTTCCAAATATCCCCCTATTAATGTGACTGTCATGTCATACTGATCTCGCTGAGCTTGTTTCTTCATTCTTTTTTGAGGACCTGACATTGATGGCGTTGTTCGCTTAGTACTGGGAGCAACAGTGGAAGTGGTAGTAGCTTCCAGTTTTGGGGCTGTGTTGGATTGCTGTAGTGGTTTATCTTTGGAGCTAGTTGTAACTACTGCTGGGGTACCAGAGAGGCCCTGCATCCACTCGGGGGGAAATAGGGTGATTAGTAGATCAATTTCCTCATCTGGTACCATATATGCTAGCTTTGTCCAGGCCTGACTGGCAAGGCTGCGAATTCGAACTTGATGCATAGGAATTTGAAATGCTGTGATATGCTTGTATTTGTCGTACACTGTAGGGGATAATCGAGGTCAGGAGTTTATGGCAGTGGAAATACTGCTCTGAAAGAGGACCCAGAAGATCTTATTATACTCGATGCGTTGTTTATCCTTAGAGTCCCATAGGTGGGCATACCGAGCACCTTCGCACATCCCAACAGTGAGTCTGAGGACTAACGACTCTTCTAGTTTGTCCAAAGTGACCAGTGCGATGAGAAATAACAGCCATGAATAGAAGAAGGGGGTCCCATGATCTTGAGACTCGCGGACATTAGCGAGAAATTATTCCCATAAGTATCAAGCCCAATTATAAAACTCACCTTTTGCACATTGTCCGACAAGCTGGATGACATAAGCAGGGACAGTCGCTACCTGGCACCTGCGCATGAGTTTGCAAGCTAGCAGGTGAGTGCCTAGTTGCGTAGCAGGATCGTTGATGGTTTGAATCACAAACCCCCTTTGGTTGTAATGGACCACATAGGTCTTCCGAACATATGACGCGATAGCAGCTTCATACTTCTTTCCAACTTCTGCGAGCGGGTGCGGCCCCTGCTTTGGAAGGCCCATAATTTTGTGGATAAACTCGGCATCAATAGGGATTTTTTCGTGAATCCATAAGCTTTCACTGCGAATGAGGGCCAGTAGCTGGCATGCCAGCCGATCCGTGATGGTGTAGCGGCCAAAGTAGGGCATCCGAAGCAAATTCAACAGTCCAGATCCTGCCAGGCAGCAGACCTAGTGTTGCGGGACCACCGTGGTTCCACCAGCTCCATGGAGTGTCTCGAAATATGACTCAGGGCTTAATTCGGGGAAGGCGTCCCGGTCCGCCAGGTTATAGTCATCAAACTTGACTTCATGTAGATGTGCACAGGGATCACCGATGATGGGGACTTCGCCGGGGGTCAGAGGAGTCTGGAGGTAAATGATCAGGCCATCCAAATTTTTGGGTATCTGCATAGATGGTCTCCGTGGGCAGACAAAGGGGGGTAACCAATTAATTGGGTTAGCTAGCAGCACCTCCTCCTGGGCATTAGTGGCCAGAGGCCTAGGATGTCTTGGGGAATTTCGGGGCCTCTTTGCCATCTGAGGGCCAGTCTTCGTGCTTTGAACTTTTTCCTTACCTTTTCTTGTGGTTCGCCGGGGGTGGGGAAATTCTTCTAGCTCTGGCTCATCTTCCAAAATTTCTTCCACCTCCTGTTCTGTCAGAGAGGAGGGTTCAGCAGAAGTAGTCGGCATCCTTAGACGGAAGATGAACCCAGGTTCTGGTTGATCACTTTCTAACGGAGAGTGTTGCTCAGCCATGAGAGGGTCGCTGTGATTGTAACAAGATTCACTGCTGGGTAGCTTCCATGAGATGTTTAAAGTAAGCTGCTTACCCTTATGAGGCCAACCACCTTTTAAGGAATAGCTGTTGGATACCAGGGGAGGGTGTTTGACACAGGGCGGGTTTCCCCAGGAACGGTAAAATCCCCTGGTAATTTGATCAGTCAGTTGCTCAGGATCCGCTCCATTCAACGGTAACTTCTGCTTTTTACCTGAGGTTATATTTCCAACGGTTAGCTGTCTCATCCTCAGGAACTGAGGTGTATTGGTTACACTAGGGTTATTGTTTGGCGACATTTTTCCACCTTCCCCCAACATAGGCTTGCTTCCAAAAGAGCTCGTGGTCCAAGGCGATAAGATCTGTCGTACCTGTCGAATTAAGGCCTTAAGGGGGGTTGACACTGGAGTCAAAGGTCTGTCCCTTAGCTGTGCCATTATTGTAAAGGCGGTCTGGCACATAAGGTCCTCACCTGTACGTGACACCGAGAGCTCGGCTCCTATGCGTGGGTCATTCGAACCCTTATTTATGACAGGTACACTACCGATGGTCAAGCCTAGCTCTTCTTTCATTCTTCCCTTAGGGGTTTTAAAGAGGGTTTCCTTTACGATACGAAGACATTGCAGTGTGGAGGCTTCCCCTAACCGGTTTTGCCATGCCTCTAGCACCTGACCAGGATCCTCATTATCTCTCTTATAGCTACCCTTATCTTGAACCGCCGGCTTGTAGATACATTCCTCCTTCGTTGGTGTAGGCTCCACATACCTTTTATCGGGTGCCCCCTTGCTGCTTATTAGTAAATTTTCCAGTAGGGTCTGCATAGTCCGAAGCACCTGAGGGTTGCGCAGCAACCTTATGCATACTTGTAAGAAATTTTTAATCTCCTCCACTGGTTCCAGATTCCCTTGGTGCACAGCTTGCAAGCACTTAGCCTCAAAGAGATCCCTTCATGCTTTTATAAATGTTTCCTTGATTTTTCCCAAGTCTAATCCTTCTTGTTTGTCAACTACCTTGCAGATTATTGAGACAGATTTGTCTGTTTCCTTAGTTCCCCCAGTTTCTAATCCACTGCATGTTATTATATTGACTTTTGCCTCCTGATTTTGGACCTTGTGCTTCTTATGCGCAGAAAAAAACTGCTTCTCATGTATCCTAGTTTTTAGGGCTGGGCAGTCTTCCCATGCATGGTTCCACTGTCTACAATACCTGCAGGATTGTTGGAGGCAGTCCCTCGAAAAATGTCCAGCATTCCCACAGTTATAACAGACTAGTTGGCCTTTATTCCGACCCGTGCTTCTATTTTGGATTCTTTCAAGAGGGAAGTCATCCTTACCCGAGGGGGTTCTTGGTGATGTAGGGTTGCTTCTCTTATTTTTTTCTTAGGTGCAACGTTGCTCTCCTCGGCCGATCGATCGGCCATTGTGGTACTGGCATTGATCTAGTGCAAAAAAGGGGGTGCCTTGTGATCTGTCTATGCATCTTTCCTTACGCCAGCACAGATGGCCTCCTAAGCTCCATTGTTCTGGGCTATATGCTCCTGGTGCTGCTACATGACCTTGTTCCGTACCAGCCCCGCATTTGTTTTCCTGCTACAGGTCCTAGATTTCCTGGTGCATTGCTTCCACTTGCTGTTGGATCTGGCGTACTTCCAGTGTAGCGTCCCTAAGAGGCGTAGCTTCCAATCTCATAGTGGCCTCCAAGGCTTTGTCTTGCAAAATGAAAGTTTGGTGATTCATGGGTACACGTAGGTGAGGGAGCAGCATGGCAATAAGCCACTCCATATGCTATCTATCATCATACTCGAACCCTCCTTCCATTATTTCTCTTTTCAAACGTTGATCTGCCTCCCATACTGACTCAGACGCGCCTTGTCTGAAGTCTTTTACATTTGTTACTAGCTGAGAATAAGATTTTGGCTTTTGAAATTTTTGCGCTAGAGCACCCTTAATATCTTGAATGGAGGCGGTTTCGTACTGGGAAATGTATTGCATATACCAATCTAGAGCCCTGTCCCGGAATGCTAACGACAGTTGCGCCCTTTTTATCGTGTCATTCGTCATGTCCTGCGCAGTCCAGATAGAGTCTGCAATGAACCAGAATCGGTCCATGTCCTCATCTCCTACCCCCTTAAAGGTAGGTAGCTCCAAGCGCACTGTCATGGCTAGTTTATTAATACCCACTCCTTCCTCAACTTCCTTCCTGTCCCGACAACGGAACCATTTTTTGGCTTGAGGGGTCCTAACCCAGGTTCCGTGTGCAAGGTTTGCCAACAAACCCCTATACTACTGGCCCTTTCAGCAGTGAATTTCTTGCATAGGTCACACTCTTACCCGAAGTAGTATGGGTGGGTGCTGGAACTAGGTTTCCGCACCATGAGAAAGGAAGGGTAAGGCAAGAGGGATGCGTTCGGTTCAGATTACCTAGTCTCTGCGTAGGGTTAAATATGTGTCCAATTGAATCCACGTGCACTAGATCTACAATTATATTCTTTTCATATTATCAACACAAAATTACATAACCAGAATAGAACAGATCTAGATTTACTAAAATACACAGACTTTCGCAGCATGATATAATTAGAACAAAATAGATCTAATCATTCACTAGCCAGACCTTCGCAACGAAAGGAAAAAAGATGCATAACACGGTAAATATTAGCAATCCATTCAACAGTACTCATAGATTCAGATCTAATAATCCTGCAGATTCATTCATTCATCACCATTACAACTCCCTTCCCAACCTGTGCACACAGCAGTAGGGTCCGCACACATCTGTACTAGGATCTCCATGCACACATCCAGCAGGAGTCCGCTCCCCAAAAACCCAAACAAATCACTTACACAATAGATCGCATCAATAGCTCATCAAAACCTACCTCTTACAATCTGAAATGCCTCTCTAGTTATAACAATCTAGCTTTAACATTCCTATGGTCCGCAACCCATGGTTTTCGTACCCCTAGTTTACCCTTTAACCCCATTACAATGCTTTTCGGGGTTTTGACCCACCCCAAAACCCCTGCGCTATACAAAATATAACAAAAATAACCAAAATGGACCATTTTGAAGCTTGTTAGGAGACGTCGTTCCAGCAAAATTTTTATTCATTAACTCAGTCAAAGGGATAGGAATTTTCAGCTTTGCTAGTTCATTTTCAATATTGAATGATGTTTGAAATTTATTTGAGTTCAAAAAGTCAGATTTATCAGCAATTTCTTTTGACACATGTTATTTTTGGTGGCTGGTGGTTGGAATATCTGTTTGAGTAGTTTTGGAGGTACTCTCAACAATATTTTTAGAAGGAATACCAACTTTCTTTTTGCTAGAACTATTAGCAGTTTTATTAGGAACATTTTCTGTAGTTTTCTTTGAAGTGGTGTTACAAGTTTTCTTGACAGGGTTTTCATTATTATTTTTGTTTGAAGCATCTAATGTTTTCTTACTCCTAAGATTAAAATATCTATGGAATTCCATGATAGCGTTTTCAAATCCCTGCTTATAGTCATCTGATTCCTCGTAATCAAGTTCAGTTTGGGATAATTGGAACAACTCTTGTTCTTCCTAAGTAAGAAACATAGTTTCATCATCATTGATACTCATTAGGTTTATCTATTTGTCTTCTACTTATTATACTACCTCTCCATCATAATCAACATAATTCTCTTGAAAAGGAGGTATAATTTGCTGATTAGGGCCCCTCTGCTCTCTTTGTTTGATTTGGGGAGGATTTCTCCTAGGATTTTGATTCCCATTTTGAGGTGCAGGTTGATTTTCCCTAGGAGCAGCTCTCTCATTCAAATTAATCATCCCCATCATTCTTTCTACTATTCTATCTAAGGAATCAATTTTAGCATTAATAGAAGAAGTAGAGGGTTCCTCTTTTATGGTTACTCTTCTTTCATTCCTAAGTCTAGCTCTCTTTGATAATATATTTGCTTGTACACTCACTGCATCCCTTTGAATTTCTTCTAGTGTGGATGAATTCCTTTATCTAAGCTAGTAATCCATGTCTGCCTCAAAGCCATCTGGGAATTTTATTAAGGCTAAGCCTTCTGGTGGTTTGATGTTAGCAGGAATTGTGTTGTATACACTGTTAAATTTAGTGAAATAGTCCTAAACACTTTCCCCTAGTCCCCTCCTAATGCTTTCATATTTAGATAATATCTGAAGAGGGTTCTTATTAATTTCCTACCTAGTAAGGAATGTTTGATGGAATCTAGGTAGATTATTAATACTAGCAGCAGGTAATGATTTAAACCATTTCCTTGCCTCTCCTGTGAGACTTTGTGCAAACAACCTAAGTTATACACTCTCATAATATACCTCATGAAGGTCAAAACTGTCATTCATCCTATCTACATGTCGTTGGGCAGTGATAGGTCCAGTTCCATCAAATTGAGGAATTCTTGTTTGATAATCCTGTGGCATGTTTGCCAAAGGAGCTTGAAGGACAATGGGAGCATATCTAGCTATCATTATAGGGATATAAGGATGAACAATATTATGTGGTTGCTGGATGAAATCTGGAGGCTGGATGGAAGGTAAAGGCTGAGTTAAAACTTGGGGCTTTGGTGGAGATGAAGGTTTGATTGTAGTTGAGGATTTGGGAGAAGAAGGAGTTTGAGTTGATTGGTGAGAAAATACTGGAGTAGTTGTGGAAACTACAAAAGGAGTAGTGCTTTCTGATCTGGGATGCACAGATTGTGATGAGGTGGATGATTATGCATAAGAAGTTAGAGCAGAAAGTTCTACAGGTTGCTAGAGATAAGCTTCATGAACAGAAAGGTCTAGACCCAAGACTAAACCCTGTAATTTATCAAAGTATTGTATAATTTTAGGGTCTATATCAGCAGGAACAAACTGGGCTTCAGGTGAATTTCTTCTTAATGTAGATTGGTCTACTACTATTTGATCTGCATAATTAGCTAACTTTGTTCTAAATAGGCTTTGTTCAAAGGGCAAGTCAAGCTCAATGTCTTGCAGAGTTACAAAGTATTTTGGGAGTGAATCTTCTCTATGAGGGGGACTACTACTTCCTTTTCTTTCTGATAAGCTCTTTCTTTTTAGTATTTTCTTAGGGTCATCTACATTTTCTGCAGGCTTTGGATCAGAATGAGATCTAGTATAAAATATTTTAGGAGCTAGAGTTACGATCTAAATGCACACACACACTTATTATTTACACTAATGAAAATAAAATCCATCTTCTTGAAGTATTCCTATCATACAATATTTTAACCAGGGTTATGAATCCGAAATAAATTAATTTTTTTTTCAATTTGTCCCCAGTATGGTTGCCACTATGTTATCATTTTGTAATTTAAAATATTGGTAGAATAAACACATAGGAAAACATCAAAACCACTTTGGAAGCTAGGATCTAGCCCTACCAGATTCAGAGAGGGATATCTCTTTAAGATTTAACTTTGTTTTAAATAGATATTAGGCTAGTTATAATTGTACTTGGTTGTTTGTTTGATTTTGATTGATTTCGTTGATTGAATATTTATATTCCCATTGGGAAATGGAGTCAAAACATAAAACTGGATATTGCATCAATTTTTAAAAGAGTTATAACAGGGCAAGATAGGTTGCATTCACTGGATTCTTTTAGATTTTAATGAATAATGGATGTGTTAGAAAAGCGACTTTCAATTGAGACTGAAAAAAAATTAAATATTTTTCAATCTGACTTCAAGTGGAGAACATTTAAATTGTAAAAGAAACCAAAATAAGGCATTTTAAATAGCATGCCCTATTCATCACACTTTCTGTTTTACAATTAAGAAATACTGATAAATAAAGAAAAGGAAAAAACATTAGAAAACATAGAAACAATAGAAACACTTCATCGGTAATTACACCACATGAATGCTAAAATAAGTCTTTGTATTATTGATGCTCCAGCAAAACCTAGAATTTACAATTGTGCAGTAGGAAAAATATGTTTAGAAATCAACCTAGAATACTTCAAATAATGAAGTATTTATACTAAAATATTACAAAACTGATTACAATCAATGCTGTCTCAATAAACAGTGTATTATTAGCCTAAATCTAACAATAAACTCTAACTGGGATAAAATATAGGCTCAATGTGGGTGATCTGGCATGTTGGCACTGTTTTCTAGGAATAAATTGTTGTGTAGGCCTATTTGTAGGCTGCTTTGGCTATAGTGCTGGTTGATGTGATGTCCTATGTCTTGGCTGCAACTGACAGTTATTTTTACTCTTTACATTATCCCATCAATCTTCATCTAGGATAGTTAACTTAATGACCTTTTTGTAGATTTCATCCACTTTGGTATACTTGTTGGATGAAAAGGTCATGACTTAAAACCTACAAGAACGCTTTCCCTGTCATAGTGCCTTTTATATTTGAAAATTAAGTTGTGTCTCTGGCTATCTCATTCAGCTTCTTCACATAATCATGTCTGCTCATCAATTTTTCATTTATTACAAACAAATAAGGGGGACCTTTCCGAGTTAAGGGTTCAATCTTGATGAAAAATCTGTTTACAACTATCTCTAAGCTATGGAATTTCTCTTCCAGCTGCAGAATTAGGTTCTTCTTAGTAAGAAAATTCTTCACCTCTAAAATTATCTCTATCCTGTCATCAACTCCCAAGTCATCCATTTCATATATGTTCTTGGAGTTTAGGAACTTGATGATGTTGTTGGCAGTAGTTGGCATGTCTCCAAGCTCCTCCTTGATATTTTTGATGGCATAATTAGCTTTCTTTATGAATTATTTATGCTCAAATGTAATCTGGATACAAGGAAAGATTTAATTAATGGAATCAATGATATCTATCCAAATTATCTCTTTGAATTGGCCCAAGGTATTTCCAATAGATGACTCCCTCTCAGAGTTATGCAACCTTTCTATTAGCTTATCTAATCTCTGTGCTTCAGCTGCATGTGAGCTATCACTCTTGTACTTTTTTGTACTTTCTATAGAAGGTGTGGCTATGGGAATGGTTGTAAAGGGTACAACCTCCAAAGGGACCATTGAAAGCTTGGCAGCTTGCTCTTTTTATTTTATCTTCTTCTCCATCTCTAATTCCATCTATCTCAACTGAGCATTCTGCTCCATGATGAGCTTCACCATGTCTGATTTCTGAGACTCTGTCTCTTCAATTTCCTTGGTCAAAGGGTCCTTTGTAGCCGACATTTTCAGCTGTTTCCTTAATGCTGCTATGTCATCATTTTTCTTCTTTATCACCTCTTTTGTAGCTTTGATGTTGGAAGGATCATAACCAACTCTTACCAGTAAGACTTCCAAAGACTTAATCCTTGAATCCTTGGCTATAGAATATATTTTCTCCATCTTGAGTTGTGACTAGATGTTGGGTAAGGAAGCCTGCAATTTGGACAAACTCATAGCAGTATTAGTGAGTGTAGATGAAGTCATTTCACCTATTTGCTTATGCATCTCCATTTGATCAATGGGATGGATGTCTTTGATGTCGAATTCAAATGCAGTCTTTTTGTAATCTGCTGCTGTCTTAGGCTGTGAAATCTGTGCTTGGAGAAAATCCATCTGCATTTTTCCTTTCTCATAGTAAAAGGCTAACAATAGTCTACTGTGAGAGCTAGAAGTCTGCTTCTAGAACTGATTATAAGTGATTTTCTTCAAAACTTCATTCTTCAATTTAATTTCTCTGAATGTATCAAATATGGTTTTATCTTTCTCCCCCGTGATAATTGTACTTGTCTGAATGGCTTGTTTCTAATCCCGTGAAGCTGTTGGAGTGGTAAGAGAGTGTAGTTTGACCGCCATCTTGTGAGGAAGTAGTTGTCTCTTTGGTAATGATGATGACTTCCTGCTCTGAATCTTTTCTTGGGTTTACCTTGGGATTGAGCTTAGTCCTCTTCCTCTACATAATTTTGAATTATTTGTTGGAAGTTTTAGTCATTGAAGGTGACTCTTCTTCCCTCATCCTTTTTCCTGCTTTCTCTTGTGGGACAAGAGTCTGTGATGTTGAAGTGGAAACCAATTGTTCCTCAGCCTCTTTTAGAGTGCTTTTAGTCCATTCTAGTTGGTTCATATATCTCTCAATTTATGTCCTGTGTGTATGGATATAAGGTGTAGATTTTTTTTCTACCCTTAGCTTGGAGATGATACCTAGTGGATCATATGACCATGTAAAATTGAGGCTGGAATGCATTTCCTTTAACAATTTGTCTGCTTCCTCCCATGCTATCTGGATGTTACAAATGAAAGGTCCTATTTGTGTTTTGATTCTGAATTGAGATTATTTCTTTGTAGACACAAAATGGAATTCATCGGCATTGAGAATTTGCCCGATGTATTATAGAGCAAAAATCCTCATTGGGAGGAATTTTGGGAGCTTATAGGGGGCAAGCTCACATACATATATTCTCAATTATGTATAATTATGGTAAAGATACCAGTCTCTTGTTTTTTTTTTGGTCTAGTAACTGTAAAATCTTCCTAATTTCTTCACTGATTCTTGGATTTGAAGTGCTGCTTAGAACACTAATTGTTGGATGTACAAACAGTTCAATGAACTGTATGTATGAGTTTTCTTTTTGTTCCTTCATCACCATTGTAGTCCAGAAGATGATAGACTACTGATTTCCATCATCTTCCTACTTCTGCATTGAAAAATTGAACCTTTCTCCTTGAAAATAAAATAAAAACATATATACTAAGACAAAGGCATATTTAATCACTTCTTCAATTTGGAATCTGAAAAACTGGTCATGCATGGCATATGCTAGGAATTGGCTAAATTTGAATAGGATGGAAGGCCTAGAATCTACAGAGAAGATAGAAAGGAACCCTATAGTTGCCTCATCTACCCACTGATCTGAGTAATATCCAAGGAGGTAGTAGATAACAGTAATGATTTTCTTGGCTATATCAGGGAAAATGGAGGATGAATAGGGAGGATTCTTCTTGGGTAATTGGGCATCTTCAGCTAGAAAAATCTCAAGGGTTTTATCCATTTTTGTAAAATCCAGCTTCTGATATAGTTAAGTGAGTGCTTCTTGAGAGAAAGGGGTTTCATTTTCTGTGAGAGGGGCCTGCATCATTTGGTCTATGGATTGGGTAGTTATGGTAAATAAAATCTCTCATGTAGGAGAAATTATAGCTCTATGGCTGGGTATATAACAAGATTGACACTTTTTGATGAATTTAGGGGCACTTTGGGTAGGGGGGAAAATATAATGGGGTAAATTAGACTCCCACAATCCAATATCATCAAACTTGTAAATGTACTTATCTTCTAGCCAACAGTAAATTTCGAACAACTCGAATTCACACAGGGTTGCATGGATTTTATAATCCCTATCTGCCAAAGGTTTGTGATCAAGGTAAACAGGGGGATGGAGAAATGGATTTACAGGCTCCTCCTATCCCTTCTCCTTAGGAGGCATGACTGTATCTAGTTTTATGGTAAATGAGGGTTTCTTATAGAAAAATGGTCACCGAGACTGTGTAAAATTCTGGGATTGGGAAGAAGGTGCAATAGTTGTAGAGAATGCTTTGATAATGATCAGACTAGCTATTCTAGCATTCTATAGACCTGCAAAAAAAATGCACAAAGCAGAGAAAGAAAAAAGGTAAAGGCTTATTAATTGATTAGGCATGGATTTATACACAAATTAATCAATTTCCCGTTGATTGTGGCGAGGATTCGTTGGATTAACTGTCATTGTGAATTAAATTCATCAATGGTTTCCTTTTCCATGGGAAGACATTTAATTGGTAATGGAAATGGTCGAGGTGGCATGATATGACAAGCGCTCAACAAGCGGATTAGTGGTTTTTGATATGGCGGAGAAACTGCTTTTCGAAGGGGGTCTAAAGTGTTAAGTGGTTTGAGGGAGGAGGGGGGGGGGGGTGTGTGTAAAATGATGGGAAGGCACCTTGTTCGTATTGCAATCAAAGTATAAATTTTCAGCTTTTAGCCTACGAGTAAATATCAAATGGAGGAGTGGGGGGGGGGGGGGGGGGACGAAAAGAGATAAGGGCCGTCAGATGAAAAAACGGAAGATCAGATGATGGGACATATGAATGTATGTCAGCGTGAAGCGATGAGATGTTTTTTGGGTAGCGGAAGGGTTAATAAAGGTAAAAAATTTGGATAATGTGAAATACGCCAAACTTTCATTTTCATATACCCGAACATTTAGACTTAGGATAAAACATTTACCCTTCTCCTTCTCA
Source organism: Pinus albicaulis (assembly GCA_034641835.2). NCBI lineage: Eukaryota > Viridiplantae > Streptophyta > Pinopsida > Pinales > Pinaceae > Pinus > Pinus albicaulis. The sequence goes on from CM076573.1 coordinate 327,860,126, forward strand.
TTTGCATGAAATAACTTTGAAAGTTTTAAACTTAGGATAAAAATTTTAATACCTTTCAAAGCTATAATACAACTTCTACCTACACTCTCATTTTCATTTCATTTTATGAGCTAACATTTCTTTTATCTTCTTTCCTTAGGGTGCATTTAAGCTTGTAAACCCACATAACTTTTTTTTATAAAAACCTAACCTACTCTATCACTTATTTCTCCTATTGATTCAAATTAAACTGTTGAATCAATCTCATTTTCTACCTAACTAATGATTTTCTAAGATTAAACTGTTTGGAAAATCTTTATTCACTATCCTAATTGACATGAAATTCACACTTGTTCCATCATGATTAAAGAGTTGGTTTTCAGTATGGAAGACCGTTGCACAAGCACTGCCCAGAATCTAGAAATTGCACAGTGCTGTGAAACTACTGTGCAACGCTCTCCAACACCTTGAAAAGGACAAATGTAATTGAAAAATTGGCTCTCCTTATTGTTTGAGGTAGAATACATCATCCCCGACCATAGTTTGTCTTTTAAATCTCAGTTATAAGTCGATTAATGATTTTTTTATGCACTACTACACAACTGCTGCACTAGGCCCTATTTACATATTGGTCCAAGTTTGGGATAGTATTATAGGCTTAGTGTTTGTGTATCATGTGTGAATGGTTTCAAGTGTATGGAGTCATAAGTCTGCAAGTTTCCTTTTATGAAATTTCACCTATACATACTCCATTACATTATATGCACAACATGGTTTAAAAGATTGCCAAATCCGATAGGTAGAGTCCTTTGAAACTTGTAAAAAGGAAAAAGCAGTTATCTTCTTATTGCGCTCTCAGTGTGTATATAGTGTTATCATTCCTCCATGAAATCAATGTACCACGAAAATAGACAAAAATCTACCCTGTAGTTTTTAAAAAGGCCATCATAAGCTCAAAATACTTGGACTTGCTACAAATCTGTTGTAAAATTTACTGATTTAGACATAATTTTCAAGAGTTTTTTTTTTTTCTGATCACATGGAGATAAAATTTTGAAAAATTAAAGATGTTTTTCTCAAGAACGGACCAAAGAAAAAAAAACCTCATTCAATTTCTACTCATGTTTCATATAATGGTACATTCAAATTAATATTTCAAGGCTATTTTTCAAACTGTGTAATTTATTGTTTTAGTCATGATTTTGGGGAACAATTTTTGAGGATCTAGGAAATAATTTAAGGAAAATGAGACAGGATTCTCTCTAAAAAATTCATATATAAAACACAATATTCGGTTTTATATAGGTGTTATAGTTTGGGAGTTACTAGTGTCGCTTGGAGACCCATTTTCGCAATTTCTTGCTGACGAAATTCTGAAATTTTTTAATTTCAATTTGTAAATTCAAATTTTGGAAGTTTTGATATGTTATGGGAGGTAACAAGGTATATGTGATAATTTTTTTGACATGGAATGGCTTTTTGGAGTGGGAAAGAGAACTAAATTTCATAAATTCAATTTTTCTTGCGCAAGGGTGCAATTGAACATATTTTGAGCTTTCACATGTGAAAGGACACATCAGATGGGTCCCTCTCCATCTCAATCACCTAGTCACCATCTTCATCAGCCCGTTGTCAATCAGTGCTACACGTGTGTATGCCAAGATGGAGTTTACTGCGCAACTATTGTGCAACCCTTCATGGTTGTGCAACTCAAGTGCATGTTATTTACACTTTTTTATTTAGCTTGAACTTTGTTGTTTTGCCATGATTGATGATAGAGATAAAGGTAAAATGAATGGATAATCCATTAGCTAAGAGATAGGATAAAGTTGTTTTTCTATAAGGATAAAATTTTAGTTTTTATTATTAGTTTTATTTCATTTTTTTGTTCAAAAAACATGATTTTTCTAAGTTTAGTTGGATTCGATCCACTCAGTGGATAAGAAATACACTATATCTGGTCATATCAATCTACTTTGCTAAAATGTATTTAAGGCTACACAAACTATGAAGAAAGGGTTGATTGGTAAATGCAAGAGAGAGAGTTTTGGTGTATGTTGTGATTTCTTATTTTTCCATACTCATTGGTTAATAAAGAAGGCCATAGTTGTTTCTTTCAAGGATTCATGTGTCTGCAAGTTTTTGTGATGTGATTTCTTCTATGTTTATATTTCCTTTTTCCTTTCAGCTATCCATTTATATACTTTCCTCATTATTTGAATGAAATTTATGTGAATACAAAATTCATCAAAGATAGGTTCCTTGTTTTCTCCTTTAAAATACTATTAATTTTTTTCATATGAAGTTAAGTGTAAAATTCATCCATGATATATGCTTTATGCTTATTGGACTATAATGTTTTATTCCTCCACCATATACTACAAGATATTTTGAAGATCCAAAGCATTGGCTATATTTCCCTTAGTGAATAATGTCTCACTATCCCATTTTGATCACTGATATTTTCTAAAACAAGTGACTCCATACGTGATGGATGTCTCTATAACTCTGCAATCAAAATTTTAAAAATTAAAACAAATTCATTTCTCTTTGTCCTTAAGAACTAGCCTAAAATCTGAAACACTCAGTTATCTATTTGACTGAAATATCCTATAGAGAGCGCCCTCTCTAGGCCATAAGGGATAAATTCTGGTCCAAAAGAGGTTTTTGGTTACCTTTGTAATCCTTTCTCAGCCTAAAGGAATTTACATAGTGCTAACATAGTGGTGTCGTTGTCAGGGATCGAAAGGTTCCATTTTCTCTAGGAAAGATCATCAAAGTTTCAGATTTGGTTGCTGATGGTGGACAACATTCAAAGATATGAAGGCTGAACCATTCACCTGACGACTCCAATCAGTTTTCAACTTTATCCAAAGACTCCAATGGTAGCAGTATCTAGAAATCAGAGTTTTATTGGCAACTCTATTGGCAAAAAATGAATTTGTCTCCCATGAAACAAGATCACGTTCCAATTTTTCCAAATTGCATGCCTCATGTAGACTAGCAAATTTTTTTTCCAATATTTAGAGACCAGAAAAGAGATGATGTTGTTCTTCACTTGGTTAAATTTAAGATTCATGTGTGTAATACAAAGGTTGTTTTTCATGAATATTATATCATGAAGATGTTCATGGCTACCTTGGAGGAAAAAGCGAGATATTGATATGAAGGACTTCCATTTTCTAGTCTATGTTCCCCGAAATATTTTCATTTAGATTTTTTTTTAAAATATAGAGAATCTCATCCTTCTTTGTCTTTGGTTTAGAATTGATGTGATCATTTTGAGGATTTTATTCAAAATCTGGAAATATCTTATGGTGGTGAAGAGCTTATGGATGAAGAGAACGTTGAGGCGTTGTACGAGAACCCTTTTCATCACCAAGAAGAAGCGATAGTTTCTCTATTCGATGAAAATGGAACCAAGCAAGAATTTAATGATGACATACATGTTTCATCCTTTTAGTTTGATAATAATTTTCAACAGTCTCATCCGTCTTTTCACGATCAAGAGTATGGAAATCATTTTCAACAACAGGAGGAAACGATAGAGGATAGTTGCTATAATGTTCATGTGGAGGAAGAAATTTATTCTTCATGCCATTCCTTGTGTCAATTTACAACCCATGAAAAAAATATTGAAGAAAATATTTATGAAACTGCATGCACAAAAACATTTGACAGTGAAATCATTCATGGTGATATCTACCCAGAATTGCACGAAAATTATGAAGAAGAGTACGTTGTTTTAGACCCCGTGGATGTGGAAATTTTTATTGTCAATTATGTGGTTGCCTCAAATGCATATTTTCGTGAACGCAATTTTATTTTCCCTAATGCAAATTATAATCTTGATGAGGAGATTGTTTTTTTTCATTTTGACAAAGATTTTTCATTGGACAATGTAGAACAACTAACAACTGAAAACAAAGGGAGTGTTTGTCTTTTTGCTGACTTTCAAGACAAGGTAATGTTTCAGATTATTGAATACCCTTTTCCAATTTTCTTCAGTCATCAGGGAAGATGAATTTTCTCATATTTATGGATCATGAGCAGATATTTAGTGGAAAGTTTGAGTTGCCATTTTCTAGATTTTTCTTTATGCCTGGTGCAACTAAATACAGGCATAAGTCAAAAAATCATTGGCTTGATTGGCTACATTGGAGGGATCATTTCGCATGAGTATATATATGTATTCAATAGGTGTGGGTGGTTATCATTGGAACTTGAAGCCCCATGAGAAGGCCCTGAGGTTTTAGTGATTTTCTTCCATAAGTAAGTCAATTAATTTTTCAGTTAGTTAATTAAAGTTTTCAGTTTTTTGACTCCATTGCCCAATGGTCTAATTAGGCTACTAGTATGAGGTAATTTTCTTAGCACCTCATTAGGAGGATGCAATCCCCATTGGGGCCAATGTTAGGGTCTTAGGGTTTTGAGGTCAAATACCTTTGTCTCATTCATTCATTTTTTGTTTTTTAGCAACAATTAAGCCTATGAACTATTGATTTTGTCATAGTCTAAAGGTCACTGTCCAACATCACTACTAGTTGTTCATAAATGGTTCATACAAAGTTAAAAGGAGTCTTGGTCAAGTCATGAGGTTATTTGTTTATAGATTGAGTCAAAATTCAAAAGGTTTTGTGGTAGTATTCACTGGTTAGAACCATTAAAAATAATTCTGGTTCATTTGAAAGGGTTATGTTAAGCTTGTTATGGAGTATGATTCATTAAGTCATTCCACCATTTACATTTTATTCTTTTATTCATATCTCTCTACCATAAATTTTTATCTATCCTACACCCTATTTCACTAATTCCATTCATACATATACCCCCTTAACTGTATATTCACATTCTACATTCATATATATACGTATTCACCCCTCATCATAAGCCCATCTCCTAATCATCATTATCCACATTCCTACACTCATACCCTACCATCATTGAAGTTATAACACCATATACAATCGCTGTCATTCATGTATAATATTCAAATTATTATTATTCTCATAACCCCTTGTCATAGACCTACACTCATGACAAATTAATCATAAGACACAGTGATCAGATAAATAAGCATATAAAAAGAAAAAATACACAAAGGCACATTTTAAATTCTTCATGCCACCCATATATCACTTTTCACTCAGCATTTGTACCCATTATGAAGCTTAGTAATAATATACTAGTTCAGAGATAGAAAACATAGGCACGATGACAACATAGAGTTGTTTTTCACTGTGTAAGGTGGCTGCACAAGCGCTATCTAGAATCTAGAAATTGCATAGTGTTGCACAATTGTTGCACAACGAACTTGCAGAGGACACACATAACTGAAAAATTGGCTCTCTTTATTGTTTGAGGTAGGATACATCATCCCCTGCCATATTTTTTCTTTTGAAGCTCAGTTATAAGTCGATTGATGACCGTTGTATGTGCCAGTACACAACTGCTGCGCTAGGCCCTATTTACATTTTGGTCCAAGTTTGGGATAGTATTACAGGCTTAGGGTTTGTGTATCATTTGTGAATGGTGTCAATTTTATCGATTCAAAATCTTATCATTTTCCTTTTATCTAAATTTCACCTATACATACTCCATTACATTACATTATATGCGCAACATGGTTTAAAATATTTTTGGAGTTGATAGGAAAAATCCTTTGAAACTTGTAAAAAGGCCAAATCATTTTTCTTCTTATTGCGATGTTAGTGTGTATATAGTGTTGTCATTCCTCCATGAAATCAGTGTGCCACGAACATAGACAAAACTATGTCCTATAGGTTTTAAAAATGCCATCATAAGCTCAATATTGCTATGAATCTATTGTAAAATTTATTGTTTTAGTCATCATATTCAAGAGTTGTTTATGATCACATGGAGATGAATTCTGTAAAAATTAAAGAGGCGTTTCGTAATCATGGAACAGAGAACAAAAATCTCTTTAAGTTTCTACACTTGTTAGGTCCCTATATCACTAGTATAGCCCCATATTATTGTTAGTGTAAACCCCTTATTGTTATTATTGTACCCTTGTAACCCCCATTTTGTTATTATTGTGCCCTTAAATTATTATTGTTAGGTCGGCTAGGATTACATTGTGGCCCACTAGGATTACATTATGGCCCCATGGACTCCTATATATAGAAAGGAGGTTTTGTGAATTGTATCATCTAAGAATTGTTCATTTATGTAATGTATTGGAGGTTGCCCCCTCGAAGTGGCTTATTTCTAAGGCGTGGATATCTCTTTTCTTCTATTTTTGGAGCTGGTTACACAACATTTGGTATCGGACTTTGGATTCTAGGTTCCTTGCTCAGTGAGTCATCGTGGAATTTTCGCTATAACTTTTTTTCTCGAAGTTTCGAGAAGCTGAGATTTTTAGGGTGCAGAAAAAATCCTTTGGAAGCTTGTATAAAAGGCTGAGTTTTGTTCCCGCAATAATTGCCGGAGATATGATCTGTGGAAGTCGGGTATTTTTTTCGATCAACTAAAGAGGTCATCGTGGCATTTGCGCTATAAAAATTTTTGTAAGAAGGGTCAGAGTCTGAAATTCATATGGTGCAAAGCTGAAATCCTGAGGAAATTCGTCAAAAAATTTCAGAGCTTGGTTCGCAATATTTTTGGAGATATGATCTGTGGAAGGTAGTGCTTTTTCAGGCTCCTGAATTTCATCTCAAAGAGGTGATCGTGGGAAAAGTTCAATAACTCTCTCTCTGAAGATTGGATTGGAGTTCCGTCAAAAGTGGTCGCAAGTAAACGGCCTGTAGTTTCTTCGCTATCAATTTCAGATACAAAGGACAAAAAAGTGACACGTGGCAAGTCGTACAAGTTCGCTCTACTGAATCAGTCCAGAATTAGGTCATTGTGGGAGATTGGACACAACTTTGTCTTGGATAATCCAAATCAGGTCAGACCTGTGGCATTTGAAAGAAGCTTCAGAGGGCTACTACAAGGATTAATTTCAGATATTGAATATTTTCAATTACAGAGATAATTCAATTTCAATAGCGAGCTCCTAAAAGCTAGTAAAAGGTGTGTATTTTCTTTTTCCGAATTGCATAAGTCTTGTTTGAAGAATCAAGTCGAATTGATTCCAAGGGCAGCTTGTTGAATAGATATCAATATTGGATTCTAAAATGGCCCCTAAAAATAATTCAACACCCATTAAGCCTTCAGAAGGTTCTACTATGACTCATGAAGATGAAGAATTGCAACATGATCTATCAAAATTACAAGAGCAAGTGCAACAAATTTCACTCTCGCAAAAAGCAACCAAAAATGAAATGGAAGTTTTGAAGAAAGGCGTGGAAGTGAAGATGGACGGTTTGAAGAAAGGCATGGAAGCTAAGATGGAAGGCATGGAAGTGAAGATGGACGGTTTGAAGAAAGGCATAATGGATGGCGTGGAAGCTAAGATGGATGACGTGGAAGCTAAGATGGATGACATGAAAGACAACATGGAAAACATGAAGAGTGATCTAAAAGCATACATGGAAGGCTTGATGACAAGCTTAAAACCAGAAATGATTCCTAATGGCGGAAATATAGGAGAAGAACCTCCTAATGAGAAAAAAATAAATGTTAATTGTGATTTCATAAACTCGAATGTTGGAGGGAAGAACCACCATATTCCAAAAATGGATATGAGGAAGTTTGATGGAAAGGATCCTGTAACATGGATACTACAGATGGAGCAATATTTTGATCTCCATAACGTGCAAAACACACAAAAGGTACGCATTGCAACTTTACATTTAGAACAAAATACATTTGTGTGGTATCAATGGCTTTGCTCCCGTAAAAAAATTGTCACTTGGTCAATTTTTACGGAGGAAATGATAGCACATTATGAGGATACAAAGAGCAACAACTTCTTTACCCAATTGATAAATCTCAAACAAAAGGGTTTAGTGGGGCAGCACATTGAGGACTTCCAAAAATTGAATATAAGGGTAACTGATCTTACAGAGGAACATAGGATTGATCTCTTCCTAAGCACTTTAAAGGATAACATCCAACATGAAGTTCGTGTTTTGGAACCTGATTCATTGGAGAAGGCATTCAGGTTGGCAAGAAAAGTTGAATGTAAAATTATGGCGACAAGGAAGCCTACCACTCAATTCTATAAAGAAGGAAGTGTTGCTACGCCTAGATTTCCACAACCTACAAGGTTGACACCACTACAATTGGAAGAAAAAAGAGCAAAAGGGCTTTGCTACAGTTGTGATAGCAAATACACTAAAGGTCATAAGTGTGCTGAGAAGAAATTATTTTACATAGATTGTGAAGAGGAAGAAGAAAATGAACAAGAAGAGGATATACACCAGGAACCAGCCCTAGAAGAGATGCACTGGCATGAATTACCACTCCTCAAACTCTCCAGATAGAAGGACATATCAAGAAGAAAAAGGTAATAGTGTTGATTGATTCAGGTAGCACCCATAATTTTATTCATTGTAAGGTAGCCAAGGAATTAAATTGTTTCCTATACCCAGCACCAGAATGTCAAGTGATGGTTGCAAATGGAGGAACTATAAATTGCTCTGGAAAATACCATAATATCAAGCTAACCATGGGGGAATATGTGTTGACTAGTCCAATGCTTTCCATTCCTATGGGAGGTGCTGATGTTGTACTAGGAGTACAATGGTTACAATCTTTGGGGACGGTAGCTTTTAATTTTCAAGAACTTTTCTTGAAATTTTTTTCAGAAGGAAAGGAAGTCGAATTACGGGGTATTGCGGGGGAAGCTAGGAAGGATAATAAGCTCTAATGTCATGACAAAGCTTCTAAAGAAAGAACAGCGAGGCGTAATTGCACAATTATGCTCACTAGAAGTTCCAACATCAAAATCATCTATTTCTGCAGATCTCCAACAAGTCTTGGACAATCATTCCAAAGTGTTTGAAACTCCCAAAGGACTCCCACCTATTCGTGATCATGATCATGCTATTCATTTGATTCCAGGAAGTGTTCCTCCAAACATCAGGCCTTATAGATCTCCTTACTTCCAAAAGAGCGAAATTGAACGTATGATTGCAGAAATGTTAGAGGCGGGTATAATTCAACCTAGTCAAAGTTCTTTCTCTGCTCCTGTAGTATTGGTACACAAGGATGGATCATGGCGAATGTGTCCGGATTATAGGGAGCTCAATAAGCTCACCATTAAAGATAAATTTCCCATTCCTGTGATTGATGAATTATTGGATGAATTACATGGAGCAATTTTTTTTACCAAGTTGGATCTTCGTTCAGGATATCATCAAATTAGAATGAAGACTGAAGATATTCCAAAAACAACATTTCGAACTCATGAGGGTCATTATGAATTTTTGGTCATGCCCTTTGGCCTTACCAATGCACCTTCTACATTTCAAGGGTTGATGAATTCCATTTTCAAACCCTTCCTTTGAAAATTTGTGCTAGTATTTTTTGATGATATACTAATCTACAGCAGGTCTTGGAAGGATCATGTTGAACATGTTGACAGGGTGCTCAAACTATTGCAGGAGAAACAATTATATGCAAAAAAGTCCAAGTGTTTCTTTGGAGTACAAGAGGTGGAATATCTGGGTCATATTGTATCTCACGAGGGTGTTAAAGTAGACCCTAACAAAATTAAAGCCATTAAGGAATGGAAAGTTCCCACAACCATAAAGCAGTTGCGAGGATTTCTCGGGTTAACGGGGTATTATCACAAGTTTGTTAAGAATTATGGGAGAATAGCAGCACCTCTAACAACATTATTGAAGAAAGATGCATTTTCATGGACTCCTGAAGCAACTAGGGCCTTTGAACGTCTTAAAGAGGCAATGTGCCTAGCACCGGTCTTAGCTACACCGGACTTCACAAAAACCTTTATTGTGGAATGTGATGCCTCAGGAAATGGAATTGGTGCAGTTTTAATGCAGGAAGGAAGACCCATTGCTTTTGAAAGTCGTCCAATCAAAGGAAAGTATTTACAGAAACCTATTTATGAGAAGAAAATGTTAGCAATACTACATGCACTAAAGAAATGGCGAACTTACCTAATGGGAAGACACTTCAAGGTAAAAACTGATCATGATAGTCTTAAACACTTTTGGAACAAAGACTATCTTCAGAAGAGCAGCAAAAATGGGTCACAAAGATGTTGGGTTATGACTTTGAAATAATCTACAAAAAAAGGAAAGCTTAATGTTGTTGCAGATGCACTCTCAAGAAAGAATGAAGAGGTGGAAGCATTGCTTTGTGCCATTTCTATTATCCAACCAGATTGGATAACCGAAGCAATAGATGAATGGAAGAAGGACAAAGATGTATGGATACTCATTCAAAATTTGCAGCAAGATCCTAGTACATCTGATACATTTAGTTGGAAAAATGATTCCTTATGGTGCAAAGATCGCTTATATCTTTGTAAGAATTCCCAACTGAAACAAAAGATTCTTCTGGAATTGCACACTTCTCCTTTAGGAGGACACTCAGGATTTTTAAAAACTTACCACGGGGTGAAGAAAGAATTTTTTTGGGATGGCCTTAAATCTGATATTCAAAAGTTTGTGGCGGAATGTTTGGTTTGCCAGCAGAATAAAGTGGAAACAATTAAGACCCCCGGACTTCTACAACCTTTATCCATTCCAAGTCAACGTTGGGAGGAGATTTCAATGGATTTTATCACAGGTTTACCTAAGTCCGAAGGAAAGAGTGTCATCATGGTGGTAGTTGATAGACTTACCAAGTATGCGCACTTTTGTGCATTATCTCATCCATTTAAAGCAAGTACAGTTGCTACTACATTTATGGACAGAATTCAAAAGCTACATGGAAGCCCAAGGGTTGTTGTGAGCGACAGAGATCCCATTTTTACTGGAAATTTTTGGACGGAGTTATTTTCTTGTTTGGGTACTCAATTAGCTCATAGCTCATCTTATCATCCTCAATCTGATGGTCAAACTGAGATAGTAAATAAATGTTTGGAAGGATATCTTCGTTGTTTTGTATCTGTTAAACAAACACAATGGGTCAAGTGGTTACCTCTTGCTGAATGGTGGTATAACACTTCCTTCCATACTGCAGCAAAAATGACCCCATTTATGGCACTTTATGGATATCATCCACCATCCATCACATCATCTTTAAGGAAAATTCGAAGGTTCAAGCAGTGGAAGATCACATCGAGCATCAGCAAGAAGTTCTCCAACTCTTAAAGGATAACCTGAATTTGGCACAAAATCGAATGAAACAACAGGGAGATCAACATCGTAGCGAGAGAAGTTTTGATGTAGGAGATTGGGTATTTTTACGGCTACAACCATACAAACAAATGTCCCTCAAGCAAGCAAAGAAGGATAATAAATTACCGCCAAAGTACTATGGTCCTTACAAGGTGTTGCAAAAGATTGGTACTATGGCATACAAATTGGAGCTTCCTGCTTCTTCGCGAGTACATCCAGTTTTCCATGTTTCATGCTTAAAGAAGGTTATAGGTGAAAATCTTCTAGTTCAAACAGTATTTCCAGAACTTGATGGGGAAGGGAAAATCATATTGGAACCTGAAGCAGTCATGGAAAAAAGAACTCAACAACTACGGAATCGATCAATTTCAGAGTATCTCATCAAGTGGAAGAACTTACCCACTGAAGATTCTACATGGGAGGATGAGAATTTTATACAGAAGCACCCGGAGCTACTCAAGTGTTGAGGACAACAATTTTTTTGAAGGAAAGGGGCATGTTAGGTCCCTATATCACTAGTATAGCCCCTTATTATTGTTAGTGTAAACCCCTTATTGTTATTATTGTACCCTTGTAACCCCCATTTTGTTATTATTGTGCCCTTAAATTATTATTGTTGGGTCGGCTAGGATTACATTGTGGCCCACTAGGATTACATTATGGCCCTATGGACTCCTATATATAGAAAGGAGGTTTTGTGAATTGTATCATCCAAGAATTGTTCATTTATGTAATGTATTGGAGGTTGCCCCCTCGAAGTGGCTCATTTCTAAGGCGTTGATATCTCTTTTCTTCTATTTTTGAAGCTGGTTACACAACAACACTGGTGTCATATACTGTAAGATTCAAATGCATCTTTCAAGTCTATTTTTCAGACTCTGTAATTTATTGTAGTTAGTCATGATTTTCGGGAACATTGTTTGAATATATGGGTAATAATTTGAGGAAACTGATAGAGGTTCCCTAATAAACAAGTTTATATATAAAAAAATATCTCAATTTTTACAAAGGTATTATAGTTTGGGAGTTACCGGTGTCGCTTGGAGACCCATTTTCATAATTTCTTGCTGATTGAATTAAGAAATTTTTGAATTTCAATTTTTAAATTTGAATTTTGGGAGTTTTGATGTATGTTGGGAGGTAACCAGGTATATGTGATCAATTTTTGGACATTGCATAGTTTTTGGAAAATGGAAAGACAACTAAATTTTAGAAATTAAAATTTTGTTGCACAATTGTTGCCCAAGGGTGAAATTGAATATATTTGGAGCTTGTGTTGACTGATTTTCATTGATGTCAACCCAAGTAACAACAGGGGCTAACCCAATATTGCATGGGAATTTTGACCTACCAAATTAATATATTCTAGGTCAATAAGGCTTTTTATGGTTTTTACTTGTCGAGATGTTTCTGTTGATATGTGGCATGCCATGTAATTCTTCACAGTTTGAGAGATATTGATGTTTGAAGTTTGTACCTCAAGTTAGTGGGCTAAAACCACATGGGGTTGTGGCATGGGTCATTGAAAAGTCATAATTAATATTTTTTAAGCTCCTAAAATCCCTCCGACGTTCACTTGTTGAAGTCCCTCTCAACCTAAGAATTTATATAATTTGTGATCCTCATATCCTCCTCATGTAAGGTTTTTCGCCATCTGAAATAGGTCATCATGGAATTTTTGCTCTAACCTTGTTTCTACGAAGGTTCAAAAGCTGAAATTTGTATGAGACGAAGCCTCAATCCTGAGGAAGCTGTTGTGAAAATTTCAGATCAAGGTGCGCAATATTTTCGGAGATATGATCTGTGGAAGTCAGTGTTGTTGCAGGCTCCTGAAATTCATCTCAAAGAAGTGACCATGGGAAAATTTTCATAACTCTCTCTGAGTATCGAATTGGAATTCTGTAAAAAGTGGAAGATAGTGCACAATCTATATTTTTTGCTCTATCAATTTTAGATCCAAATCAAGAAACAGTGGCACGTGGCACGCCATACAAGTTTTCTCTGCTGAAACAGTCCATAATTAGGGCATTGTGAGAGAATGGGTATAAATCTCCCTTGAAGAATCCAAATTGGGTGGGACCTGTGGCATTGGAAAGTCATAGGACTACGATAGTACCAAAAATCAAATATTGGGGATCTGAAATAACAGAGATACACCAGATTCAATATCGAGCTCCTATAAGGCAAAGAAAAAGCTAGATCATGTGTTGTCAAGGGCTGTAAAGGACCTGAATTTCTAGGGAAGCAAAGAAAAGAAAGGTGCAAGCAGAGGGTAGCATGACAAGAGCATCAACCAAGGTGCATAACAGCAGCAATAAGTTCATCATATGAAGTCTTCAAGTGGGCAGCACTGCATACAATCATTGTAAAGGTATCATTGTACTTAGTCATTGTAAATACATTATTGTACAAATTGTACTAGTGTCTATCCGCCAAGGGTTGAAGAGGCAGTGTTGGGAGGTCTAGGATCATCATTAGGTGGTTGTGTCAAAGTTGGGGTTATGGTCTAGTATATCTTCTTCTTCTACATCATTCTATATCATTGTAAAGTGGACCATTTTCCCTGGTACATGAGTCCATTCTTCTTTTATTCTTCTATAGGGTGGTAGGGTGGTGCTAGGGTGAGTTGTAGCTCATTGGGTGTTGGGGCATTCATTCAGTTGACTACTGAAGAATCTCGGGCGTTGGAGCGTCCATCCAGTGGGAGCTGGAGAAGAATGCTTTTCTAGATTCTAGGAAGTTGGAGCTTTATTTTCAATTGGAGTTGAATATTAAAGAATTATTAGAAAATCATTAGGTGGTTTTTGTCTTGGAGTGGGTTTCCACCTTAAAAACTGTGTGCATTTGTGTTCCTCTTGTTTACTGCTATCATTGTACAAACACTGATAATAATTGAAGATTAACTAATGCTCTAATTGAAAGGAATATTGATTCACCCCCCCTCTCAGTATTTCCAACAATTGGTATCAGAGCTTGGTTCCTTCAATAGTAGTTTAACAGCTGGAAGGAGGTCATGGAGCATACCAAGAATGGTGTACCTTTGTTCAATGAAAATAATTATGCACTCTGGAAAGGAAGAATGGAGGTCTATCTCTTGGTGCAAGGTTACGAAGTATGGGACACTTTTCAAAATGGATTTACATCAACTGCGGATGAACAAGGTAAGAAGAATTTGGTAAATGATGCAAAAGCAAAGAATATTATTATCAGTGGACTTATTGAATCTGCTTATCATAAGGTGTTGGGTTGTAAAACTGCAAAAAATGTATGGGAAAATCTTGATAATATATATGCAGGTGACTCAAATGTCAAAGAAGTAAAGCTTCAAATCTATAGAGAAAATTTTGAGCAACTCAGAATGAAATAAGATTGCAACATTGTTGCATACTTCCAATACGTTGATGAAATAACCAATACTCTGGAAGGATTGGGAGAGCTAGTTGATGAGAAGAATATTATATGGAAGATTCTTAGAACGTTACCAGGGAGATTCAACCCAAAGGTATCGGTCTTAGAATACAGTGAAAATCTGGACAAACTCAACAAAGAGGAATTACATGGAGTTCTCATAGCATATGAAATGAGACTTGATGAAGAAGAGGGTATCAGATCTAGAAACCCGTCAATGTACATCCAGAAGAAAACCAAGTAAGACAGCGAACTAATTGAAATGACATGCACCGCAAGTGTGAAGAAAAGGGAGATGATGAAGGTCTTTCAGATGAAGAATATGCTTACTTCACGAGAAAACTAAAAATTGGTAAGGGAAAATTCAAAGGTAAAATTCCATTGATATGTTTCGGCTGTGGTGAGGTTGGGCATTTCGCAGCAAAATGTCCAAACAGAAGTGATGGAAAATCAAAAGGAAATAAAGGCTTTAAGAAATTAAACAAGGAAGGATCCAAAATGAAATTTTTCTCTAAAGAAGATAGCTCATCATCTGATGAAGACAATGACAGTGAAGAAGAAGCCAATGAGAGAGTATTGTTTATGGCCAAGCACAATAAACAAGAGGTATCAAACAGCGAAGAAGAAGGATTGACCATAGAAGAATTTTATAAGGAAGCAATCAAGATTATAAAAGATCTCAAGGCAGAGAAGGTCCATTCTAATACTCTTGAAGAACAAGTTCAAGGTCTCAAAATTGAAGTTGAAGAACACAAATGCATTGAAAAGTCACTTCAAAAGAAGTTGGAAGAAAGCAACCAAGAAAGGGAAGAATTAGAAGCTGAAGTAGTCTTGCTGCGTGAGGAAGTGAAGAAAGGAAAAACTATCCAAAAATATGCCAACAACTTAAGGGAATTGGAAGAACTCATCAATAATCAACGATATTACAACAACAAAATTGGCATCGGCTACAAAGAAGAAGAAGCAGGACCTTCTACAACAAAATACAATGAACCTATGAGATATGACATGCATGTAGACTTCATTGAACAATATTCGCAAGAACAGCCTTGGAAGACGATTTATTGACGAAAATTTCCATCCGTGTACCAAATATATTTTTTATGGCCACCGTTATTCATGTGAAAATTTGGTCATAAAGCTGTAGAATGTTGCATGTACCTAGGAACCAAATAGAATTCTGTGAGACCTATCAAATATGAACCTCCCCAGGGTTCAAATGTAACATCCAACAGATTTGAACATCTAAGAATAATATTGAATGTTACAAATGTCTAAACCTTTGGACACATAGCCAAAGACCTACAGATTTGAAAACTCTTCTAGAATAATCTTCTCGGGCCACAACCACAAACATGGAAGAAGAAGATTGCTAATTTTGCTCTCACTTTCTCAAGGCTCAAAAAAAGAAAGATGTGTGGTATGTTGACAATGGTTTCTCAATGCATATGACTGGAGATAGAAGGAAATTTGTATCTCTGAAAGAGAAAAAGGATGGAACCATATCCTTTGGAAATGATGGATCTTCAAATGTTATAGAATCAGGTACCATCACTCTCAGAAGCAAAGATGTTATAGCCAAGAATGTTCTATTGGTCGAAAAGATGAATCACAATCTGCTCAGTGTTGGACAAATGTGTGATCAAGGACACACAATACTATTCAACTCCACGAAATGTGAAATCAGGAAAGGCGTGTATGGTGAAATTGTGGCTACAGCAAGTCGAGCTCCAAACGACATATATGTTCTGGATGAAGCAAATAAAGCATGTCTAATAGCTAAAGAGGATGATATAATATTTGGTAGCAATGATGATCGACTAAGTAAGAAGTTTGCTACAAAGGTGCAAAGTGATTTCAAGATGTCTTTACTTGGTGAGCTCACATACTTCTTAGGGCTTCAAATATCTCAGCAAGAGAAAGGGATATTTATATGTCAAGCCAAGTACATCAAGGAAATGCTCAAGAAATTTAAAATGGAAGATTGCAAACCCATCCTTACTCCAATGGTAACAGGTTGCAAATTGAGCATAGACGACTCATCTAAGGATGTGGATCAAAGGTTGTAAAGATCTATGATTGGTATTCTTCTATATGTAACAGCCTCCCGGCCAGATGTTATGCAAGCAGTTGGACAAGTAGCAAGATTCCAAGCAGCACCAATAGAATCACATATTATTGCCATCAAAGGAATTCTTTGAAATATAAAGGGAACAACATAATATGGCTTGTGGTATCCCAAGGGTAACAATCTCATTATTCATTCCTTTACAGATGCAGATTGGGCAGGAAGTGTTGATGATCATGAGAGTACTTGTGAATCATTGGAATATCTTCACCAGAAGCTTGGGATTCTCCCAAATTCTCATTAGATTTTCCTTATTCAGAATATAAATGGGGAGTGGAAGTGTGTACAAGTCCACATGATGGTTGTGTGTAAGGGGGAGTGGAAGTGTGTATAGGTCCATAGGATGGTTGTGTTTTAGGGGGAGTTACCCTTTGCTATTGATGTCTAAGGGGGAGAGAATGTTGTAGGAATAGGTGTCATGATCACAGGGGGAGTACTTGTGTTGCCATCAATGCCAAAGGGGGAGATTTTTGATCAGTGGTTGTCATTGATGTCAACCCAAGAAGCACCAGGGGCTAACACAATATTGCATGGGAATTTTTACCTACCAAATTAATATATTCTAGGTCAATAAAGCTTTTTATGGTTTCTACTTGTCGAGATGTTTCCGTTGATATATGGCACGCCATGTAATTCTTCACTGTTTGAGAGATATTCATGTTTGTAACTTGTACCCCCAGTTAGTGGGCTAAAACCCCATGGGGTTGTGGCATGGGTCATTGAAAAGTCATAATTAATATGTTTTAAGCTCCTAAAATGCCTCCCACATTCACTTGTTGAAGCCCTTCTCAACCTAAGCATTTATATAAATTGTGATCCTCATATCCTCCTCATGTAAGGGATTTCACCATCTGAAACAGGTCATCGTGGAATTTTTTCTCTAACGTTTTTTCTACAAAGGTTCATAAGCTGCTGTGAAAATTTCAAATCAAGGTGCGCAATATTTTCGGAGATATGATCTGTGGAAGTCAGTGTTGTTGCAGGCTCCTGAAATTCATCTCAAAGAAGTCACCTTGGGAAAATCGTCATAATACTCTCTCTGAGTATCGGATTGGAATTCTGTAAAAAGTGGCAAATAGTGCAAAGTCTTTAGTTTTTTCTCTGTCAATTTCAGAGCCAAATAAAGAAACAGTGACCCGTGTCACACCGTACAATTTCGCTATGCTGAAAAAGTCCATAATTAGGGCATTGTGAGAGATTGGGTATAACTCTCTCTTGAAGAATCCAAATTGGGTTAGACCTCTGGCATTGGAAATATGACTCAGAGGAATATGACAATACCAAAAATAATATATTGGGGATCTAAAATAACAGAGATACACCAGATTCAATATCAAGCTCCTAAAAGAAAAAGAAAAGGCTAGATCATGCGTTGTCAAGGGCTGCAAAGGACCAAACTTTCTAGGGAACCAAAGCAAAGCAAGGTGAAGCAGAGGGTAGCATGAAAAGAGCAGCAACCAAGGTACATAACAACAACAAGAAGTTCATCACATGAAGTCTTCAAGTGGGCAGCATTGCATACAATCATTGTAAAGGTATCATTGTACTAAGACATTGTAAATACATTATTGTACAAATTGTACTAGTGTCTATTTGCCAAGAGTTGAAGAGGTAGTGTCGAGTGGTCTAGGATCATCATTAGGTGGTTGTGTCATAGTTGGGGTTATGTTCTAGTGTGTCTTCTTATTCTACATCATTCTATATCATTGTAAAGTTGACCATTTTCCCTGGTACGGGAGTCCATTCTTATTTTATTCTTCTATAGGGTGGTAGGGTGGTGCTAGGGTGAGTTGTAGCTCATTGGGTGTTGAGGCATCCATTCAGTTGACTACTGAATAATCTCGGGCTTTGGAGCATCCATCCAGTGGGAGTTGGAGAAGAATGATTTTCTAGATTCTAGGAAGTTGGAGCTTTATTTTCAATTGGAGTTTAATATTAAATAATTATTACAAAAGCATTAGGTGGTTTTTATCTCGGAGTGGGTTTCCACCTTAAAAAATGTGTGCATTTGTGTTCCTCTTGTTAGCTGCTATCATTATACAAACACTGATAATAATTGAATATTAACTAATGCTCTAATTGAAAGGAATACTGATTCACCCCCCCTCTCAGTATTTCCAACAACTTGCACATGTGAAATCACACATCAAATGGGTCCCTCTCCACCATAGTCACCCATTCATCATCTTAATCAACGTGTTGTTATTCATTGATACACGTGTTTATGCCAAGATGGAGCTTACTACACAACCCTTCACTATTGTGCAAATCAAGTGCATGTTTTTCCCACTTTTGTATTTAGCCCGAACTTTGTTGTGTTAATGATTGAGGATAGAGATAAAGATAAAATGAATGGATAATCCATTAGTTAGGAGATAGGATAAATTTTTTTTCTATAGGGATAAAATTGCAGTTTTTATTATTAGTTTTATTTCAATTTTTTGTTCAAGAAACATGATGTTGCTAATTTTAGTTGGATTCGATCCACTAAGTGGATAAGTAATACACTGTATCTGGTCATATTGATATGATTTTCTAAAATATATTTAAGGCTACACAAAATATGAAGAAAGGGTTGATTGGTAAATGCAAGAGAGAGAGCTTTTATGTATGTTGTGATTTATTATTTTTCCATACTCAGTGGTCAATGAAGAAGACCAGAGTTGTTTCTTTCAAGGAATTCTGTGTCAACAAGTTTTGGTGACGTGATTTATTATGATTTTATGTCTCCTTTTTCCTTTCAGCTATCCATGAATCTATTTTCCTCATTATTTGAATGAAATCTATGTGAATACATAATTCATCAAAGATAGGTGCTATGTTTTCTCCTTTCAAATAATATTAAGCTTTTCATCTGAAGCTAAGCGTAAAATTCATCCATGATAGATGCTTTATTCTTAGTGGACTATAATTTTTTATTCCTCCACCATATACTACAATATATTTTGAAGATCCAAAGTGTTGGCTATCTTTCCCTTAGTGAAGAACTGCTCACTATCCCATTTCGATCATTGAGATTTTATAAAAGAAGTGACTACATACTCGATGGATATATTTATCACTCTGCCATCAAAATTTTAAAATTAAAAAAAAAAATCCATTTTTCTTTGTCCTTAAGACTAACCTAAAAAATTAAACACTCATTTATCTATTTTACTGAAAGATCCTTTAGAGGGAGCTCGCTCTAGGCCAAAAGGGCTAAATTCTAGTCCGAAAGAGGTTTGTGCTTACCTTTGTAATCCTTTCTCAACCTAAAGGAATTTATGGAGGGCTAACATAGAGAATCGAGGTTTGTAAAGACACTTACAAGAGCTGATTGTTCAAATAATGCCCCTGTGTATGGTAAAGAGAAATATTTTTCATGTTTGTTGTTAGAGGAAAATGATCTAGTCCTAGATGAAACATAGGTCGAGTGTTTTGTCAAGCTAAACAAAAGATCAATGGAGTGTTATAAATCATGAAAGCTATACTTTGATGGTGCTTATTCTAGGGAAGGAAATGGGACAAGTGTGTTGTTGGTGTCTCTAGAAGGAAGTTTTATCCCTATCTCCTTCAATCTAGAGTTTGAAGCCACCAATAATGTTGTTGAATATGAAGCCTTGCTATTAGGTATGCAAGATGCTAGAAATATCGACATTGTGTGCCTGAAAGTGTTTGGAGATTCAGAGTTAGTGGCAAAACAAATCAGAAATCAATGCCAAACCAAACATCCAAGACTGAAGGCTTACTGAATTCAGGTATGGGTTATGATTGATAAAATTTTCTTAGCTTTTAATGTCCAATTTCTTCCCAGAGAGGGAAATCAGATGGCTAACTCCTTAGCTGTAGCTGCTAGTAATTTTAAACCTCATAAAAACCCATTACTGAGATATGATGTTGAGGTAAGGTACAAACCTTTAGTGCCATACATTCACAAATATTGGCATGTGTTTGAAGATAATGGAAAAATTAAATGCTTCATGGAGGTTATTGGAGAGTTACTGAAATTAGTGATTGATCAGGAGGATGAGGAATTAGTTGAATTGGGGAGAAACTATTGTTGGAAACAATATTTTACAATTGAAGGGTAACACCATCCCCAAGATATTGGTCCCATTGGAAAGGTTGTTTAACCCAAATGATGTGGTTGCTAAGCTAATTGAGCAAGAATTGGAAAAACATGTCGAAGATTACTTCATTGGTACAGAAAAAGACCATAGGGTGCTAAAACTAGCAAAAGGAGTTTCTGATGAGTACAAGAAAATGTACCCGGACCTTTTTAAACATGATATGAATGTGTTTTCTTGGTCTTATGATAAATTAAAAACATTTTATACTATTATCATTCAACATAAGATACCTTTAAAATGTGGGGTGAAACCCTATAAGAAAAAGCTCCAGAAAATTAGTCCTCTCTTACTCTCGTCAATTGAAAAGGAGGTAAGGAAGTTGATCCATACCAAAATCATTGTACCATTGAGGTATTCGTACTGGGTGGAAAATTTATTCCCTATCAGAAAGAAGAGCGAAATAAGGTTATGTGTTGACTTCAAGAATCTAAAAAAGTCCTCATTAAAAGACAACGACCCACTGCCTTATAATGGACTACATTTTGCAGAAGGTGGTAGGTTACACCCGGATGTCTATGATGGATGGTTTTTCTGCATACAATCAATTGATTTTCCATCCTGAAGATAAGAATAAAACCGCTTTCACCACACCTTGGGGAAAATTTATGTTTGCCATAATCCCTTTCGGCCTCATAAATGCAAGAGACAATTTTTTTTTTACAAAGTCAGATGCTATTTATATTAAAAAAAGATAGGAGAGCTGAGCTCCAATGTTACATGGTAGGGAAGATGAGAAGTAGAGCAAGGGGAAACTACATTAAGAACAAAATCCCTTCTGCTTCCATCGTTTTTAACAATATGAAAAACTGAACATGTATAAACTCGAACAAACTGAAATAGTAAAAGACAACATTTGCACTTCAGTCTTAATCAATATTTATGTGATGGATTTGGCGTGTAATGGATTCTTCAGGCTTGCCTTCAGCATCTATAGTTCTTGCATTTGTTGAGCTGGTACTCGGTGCATTATTTTTTTCCAGGATGTACTTCAGGATATCAACAAATTCTTTTATATGCTCACAAGTGTTTGAGAGTTCATTGAACTGGCTCTGCAGCGAAGAAACTCGATGAAGGAAGAGATTGAGGTCAGCCTCATGCTTTCCCTTAGTAAATTGAGCGTGAGTGTGAATCTTGTCTTCCAAAAGCTTCTAATGTGCGTGAATTTGCTCCACCTCCACCTGGAGATCGACGCAATGGAAGAAGTCTTCAATTTTGGACATGATTTGATAGTGGAATGAAATTTCAGAATGTAAAGCAGGCCTGCAAGGTTGAAAATACAGAGGACAGGGATCCGGATTGGGGAGAGGGGAAGCGGCTGTGTGTATCACAGAGCTGGGAAATCAGAGTGACAGAAGGGGGAAATGCGAATATGGGAAGTGAGAGGGATGAAACGGAGAGAGGGGAGCCCTTTTTTAAATAGAAGGGAGTGTTCACGAAACCAGGGATGAAGGTAGGCGCAGTCACATGTGAAATGAGGCAGAGATCATGGGAAGAATGAGAAGATGGCAGGAGCACATATGAGGAGGGGCGACATCTATGAGAGAGATATAAAATCAGAGATATAGAGGCAGTGGAATCCTCTGCAAAGGATTTAGAGGAGATTTTAGGTGATACAATGGATAAAACAGTCAATAGAGTGGGAAAAATACCTGAGGAGAGAGATACGATGGTGCTGAACACCTCTATAGTAAATCTATGATCAGATTTGTTTCTGATCATGGCAGGTAGCAGTAAGATTCAGAGGCGGTGCATCTTGGAAAGCCAATGGGATGAAAGCAGGCTTTGCTAGCACGTGAATTCGCCTGCTTATTGAGAGAGCAGAAAACATGGTAGAATCGGGTCTTTTTCATCTGTTTGGAAAGGATTCGACATCGACTGATAGATTGCTGTAGGATCACATTGGAGGCATTCTAGTTGTGTATCATTAAAATAATGATGATTTCCGAATCTCCTATGATTGTAGCTATGTGTATGCCAAGTCTTTGAAGCTGAAGAAGGCCTTGATAGAGAGTGAGTGCTTCAGCCCTGTTATTAGATAGATTGCCTAGTCCCCACTTGTAAGCATGTACGATATAACCATTAGCATTACAAATGATTCCTCTAGCCCCAACCATTCCTAGGTTAGACTTGGAGGCACCATCAAAGAATAGGTAATGCGTGTTGCAATTTCCGAGCCAAAGAGAAAATTCCTCATCTTTCATTCTAATCTTCCAACTATACCTGGTGTTGTTACTGATATTGGCATTAACCTTGCTACTACCAATGTTGTTTTGTTCCAGCAAATATCCAATGTAGTTCCTTTCCTCGACACAGAGATCAGTTGTAGCAAGCTTCCCTTGGTTTTTAGTGGACATTTCTTCCAAGGTGAGGCTCCTGGTCTTACTATATAACTTTCTAATGCTGGTTTCTTTGTCCTTAAAGATCATGCGATTGCATGCTAGCCATATGTTCCATAAGAGAATGTATGGTAAGGCATTCCATACTCTGCGGGCTAAATTGTTTTTCTTTTGCTACCATGGATAATTTCTTTTCCAGGTTTGCAGGACTTTAGCAACACTGGTGTTTGGAGCCCAGGGGAGGTTGGTGTGTCGAGAAGCTTCTTTCCAACAAGAAATGGCAAAGAGGAAATCTATGAAAAGGTGTTGACTGGTTTCTTCATCTGCTTAAAAATTTGGGCAGCGGGATGGCCCAATTATCCCATGTTTTTTAAGATTCTCATATGTGAGGACTTTTCCTTTGAGCAAGAGCCAAATAAAGAATTTTATTTTTGGGAGAGTCTCTGCTTTCCATACTAGTTTCCATTATGCCCAAATGGTTATGGAGAAAACATTGTTGCAGATTTGCTGATAAGCAGCTTTGACTGTATAGCTGGTACCTGTGGGATCCCAATGAAAGCCATCATCACTGTTGCGTTTGGTGGGAGAAATGACATGAAGATGGGCTTGAATATTTTTGAAGCTTTCTTCCATTTCAATAGGAATATGTGGGAAGATCCATCCTTTCCAAGACTGAGATTAGGCATCCCACTGGATATCTGATCCAAGGTATGAATTCCCATGTTATTAAGAAATAATAAAGTCTACTGAGTGCCTGGTCTACTACTAATAGGTTGTTGTCCCATTATCTTGTCAGCTCCGATTGTAATCTGGCTTCCACCATTGGGAATCTTGGAGATATTTTGAACTAGGAGGGGGATTGCCTTCTTGAACAACCCCCAGATTTTTGAGCAGGCTCTGTGAGGAATCTCATAGTCCAAAAGATGTTGCCTTGTTGAGTTGAGATATTTGATTTCTAACACTTTTTTCCACCAAGCAGGTTTGCCATTGATGAGTCTCCAAATAATCTTGCCACCAAAATCCAAATTTAACAGTTTTGGCGATCTAATTCCTAACCCTCCTTTTTCTTGAGATTGAATGACATGTTTCCAATTTACAAGATTATATTTCTTCTTATCATTTCCCCCCCCTTGCCATAGAAAATGCCGGAGGATGGCATCAACTTTGTGATGGAAACTAGCTGGGGCATGCAGGAGCGAAAAGAGGTATAAGGGTAAGGAGGAGAGACCAAATTTAAGAAGGATTAGGTGTCCTACTGGATGAAGCCAAGAGGTGCCCCTTTGTTGCACCTTTCTTTTCATTTTGTCAATTATAGTGTCCTAGAAAGAAGCTTTCAGATTTCCAACACTCACTGGCATACCTAGGTAAGAAAAGTGCCCCAAATCCAACTTGTAAGGAACTCCAAACGTGCTAGCTATGCTATGCAGAGTTTGGGCAGTAGTATTCCAGCCATAAATGTAGCTCTTAAGATAATTGATCATACCTCCGGAGTAATTCATGTATTTTTCTAAGAGAGTTTTAAGACGACGAGATATTATGTTGGAGGCTCCTCCCATTAAAAGAGTGTCGTCAGAAAATTGAGAATGGTTTATGTTCTTGAATCCATTTCCAAATTTGATCCCAGTAATGAGTCCCATGTAGCAATTGTAATCCAGGGCCTTGCTAAATGATTTAGCCATCAAGATGAACATGTAGGGAGAGAGAGAAAAACCTTGTCTTAGACCTCGGGTCGATTGGAAGGAAGTTCCTGGTCTACCATTAATGAGAGGGGAGATCCAGGGCCCAGTAATGTAGGCTTTGACAAGCTCAATGAAGGATGTGGCAAATCCCATTTTTTCGAAAACAGCAAAAAGGAAAGAGTTTCTGACTTGGTCAAAGGCATTGGCTAAGTCCAGTTTTAGAATGAAGCCTTTTTCGCTTCTAGCTTGATTGGAGTGGATGGCCCCTTGGACAAGGAGGATGGAATAAAAAATTTGTCTGTTGGCTAAGAAACCTTGATTTTCAGAAATGAGAGAGGGGAGGAGAGGTTTGAGGTGTGAGGCAAGGATTTTGGCTAGGATTTTATAAGAAGAGTTGCATAGAGAGATGGGCCAAAAGTGAGAGAAGGATGAGGGTCGATTCTCTTTGGGAATAAGGGCAAGGTGGGTGGCATTAGTGTATCCTCCAATTTTGCATTTGCACTGTTCCCATCTTATCATTTTGACTAGATATTTTTTTATTATTCCCCAATAAGTTCTATAGAAACAAATGGGGAAACCATATGGTCCAGGGGTTTTGTCTAGCTAGAGAGACTATATGACACTTTGAATTTCATCTTCATCAATTTCTTTGGTTAATTTTGTATTGATTTCCTCACTGATACCCGTGGGCAAATGTTGAAGAATATCTGAGTAATCTTCTGCTGCTTTCGTCTCAGCTAAAAGAACGTTGTAATAATCCGAAGCAGTCTGCTTAATGGCATCTTGAGTAGTTTGGGGTTGACCATTCTCATCGATGATGGTGGTTACATTATTCTTGATTTTTCTGATTATGGCCTGCTTGTGGAAGAAGGCAGAGTTTTTATCCCCTCCCTGCACCCAAAGCTGTCTCGATTTTATTCTCCATTTTTGTTCTTCTTCTCTATTGGCTTGATAGAGCTGGAAATATAGATCGCCCTCTTGTGCTTTGTATTCTTGGGAGAGCCCATGTTTTTCTATTTTGCTATGGATGCTTTCTGACTTGTTTTTTATTTATGTTTTGGCTTTCTCTGGTTCTTTGTAGTAACACTTTGCCCATTCCTTCAAGGCACATTTGGTCCTATTCAGCTTGCTTTCCCAAATGTATCCCGGTGATCCTTCTATATTATGGCGCCATGTGATGTTGACAATCTGGTTTACCATTGGATTGCTGCTCCAAAGAGAACTTTATTTAAAAGGGATTTGCCCCAATAGGTAATGCGCCTCAAGAACAAGACTTGTAAGATAGTGATCGAATGCCAAGTAGGGGAGGACAACAGTGTAAGCAGTGGAGAAAGTTGAGAGAAGAGAGACATTTATCATGATCCTGTCTAACCACTCCATTTTATTATCCTTGCCTAACCAGTGGTTGTTCCAAGTGAATCTATGATTTTTTGGTAAAACATAAACTAAATCATTTTCCTGCATAATGATTTCCAGCTTTGTTCTATAGGGATCATGTGTAAAAATTCCTCCTCTCTTTTCATTGGAGTGGAGTAGGAGATTGAGATCTCCACCGAGAATAATATTACTGTTATCTTCATCCTCTATATCTATTTCGAGAGAGGTCCAACATTGCTCCTTGTCTCTGAAATGATTAGGTGCATAGATATTATAAATGAAAATCTTCTTGTTATCTTCTTTGTTCTCTAAATTGATTTTAATCCAATACTGATTGATTATATTGGATACGCAAGTCCATGTACTTTGGTTCCAAATGGTGGCTATTCCGCTGGAGGCTCCCCTTGATTCACAAATGCAGCCTTCATACTACTTGAAATTTTCAATAATTCTTTTCATTTCTTGCTGACCTTGTTTTGTTTCTTGAAGCATTAAGATTCCTGGTTTCTCATGGTCAATCAGATCTTTCAGAACATCAATTTTAGAGGGGTGCCCTAATCCCCTGCTGTTCCAAGATAAGACCTTTATCATTGAGAAGGGGGTATAGGAAGATTTTCTTGCCCTCCCTGCTCCTTGTGTGCCGATTCTTTGTTATTTTGCCCCAAAATATAGGTTTCTATGGGGTTTTGTGTAGCCATAGCTATGCATTTTTGGGCATTTTCATCCCTTCGTTTCTTTATGGATTTTCTACCAGGCCCATTTTTTTATGTGTTTCCAGATTCACACCGTGCTCTTTGGAAGAGCTCCTGGTTGTTCGAGGAGGGGGAGGGTCATGAGAGGAAGAAGGGGATGTTTGAAAAAAGGGTATGGGGATGGGGGAGTCATTTTCAAGGGAGTTGGGGATGGGAGGGTTAGATTCAGGGAGGGAGAGGGCGCTAAAGGGGTTGGATGATTCCAAGGGAGTCTCAGAGAGAGGAGCGGCAACAGAAGTGTTAAGAGGAGGATCAAGGGATGAGGTGGAGGGGTTGGATGAGCGATTGGATGTGAGCGGAGCAGATTCAGGGTTTGTCTTAGAGACTGGAGCAGTCTTCATTTTTTTAACAGTTTCCCATTGTTCATATTGAGACGCATTTTCAACATCAACTAATTTAGAGTAGAGATTGGAAAAGTGGCCGTATTCATGACATACCTTGCACTTAAATGGGATTTGATCGTAATCCAGTTGCTGAATGTGGGTCCAATTGTCCACTTTGAGTTTGATTTCTTCCGGAAGACCCTTTCCGAGATAAAATTCAACACAAATGCGTGCACAGTCTTGCATGTTGTCCTTAGGTTCACTACGATCAATAAACTTCCCAACAACATTACCGATGGCTCGAACCGATTCATCTCCCTAGAAATGGAGAGGGAGATGTGGGAGTCAGACCTAGACCGAGACAACATTAGGGACATCAAGCTCGGGATCGAAGTCAGGGGTCCATTTATTTAGACACAATCCTCTGGAGTCCATGAAGTAAGGTCCGTTTCTGAATATTAGATCCTTGTCTTCTCTTGATTCAAAGTGAAAGGTGAAGTAGCCTTTCCCACAAAAACAAATAGCTATTTTCTCGCTTATTTTATCAGCCTAGTTTTGCTTGATCCACCTTTTCACTGTCTTCGGGGAAGGCCACAGGCCAGTGAATTTCCCTATGAGGCCTTGGCCAGCCAAAGAAAGGGCTACCATATGAGGAAGAGTAGGGGGTAGAACAACTTCTTGCAGTCCATGCAACTTCTTAACAAATTTTGAAATTGCAGGGTGAGGTTGCTGGGGCGGAAGAGATTGTACCAAGGCAAAGAAAGAAACATGGGTAGAATTCACCTTCGGGTTTGCGTTCGGAGGGGCCATGGCGTACAAAGCAGAAGAAAAAACGATGGCAGGCATAGGCTCAGAGGGCAGCATGACCTAGCAGCACATTTTTCCTCCTGGGGTTAGATAAATGCAAGAGACAATTTTTAGAGAGGCATGTAAATAGCATTTGTAGGAGAATAGGAAAATTTTGTGGTAATTTACTTGGATGATATCATTTTTTTTTCAAAAATAGATGAAGAACACATTGAACATCTATAACTCACTTTTAAAAAATGTAGGAATTATGGTATGTCTTTAAATCCCAAGAAATATCAATTCGCTCTAAGTGAGGGAAAACTGCTAGGGAACATTGTGGCAAAAGAGAGGGTGAAGATTGATCCCAAAAGGGTGGGAGCCATCAACAACATCCCACTACCAAGAAATAAGAAAGAAATCCAAGTTTTCTTAGGCATAATCAAATTTTTAAGGAGTTTCATACCAAACTATGTTGATATAGTCAAACAAATTAGAAAGATGTTGAAGAAGGACAAAGAAGTGAAGTGGATTGTATAAGCTCGAGAATTATTCTCCAGAATAAAAATGCTTTTGCATAAGCTCCTATATTAGTCAAACTAGATTATATAAAACCATTTTTCTTTTTTATTTTTCTTCCCCTTACATAATAGCTGATGTCTTATTGCAGAAAAATGATGAAGGACACGAGAAACCAATTGCATTTTTCAGTCACGTGCTATGAGATGTTGAGCTAAAAAATAATATTTTAGAGAAATATGCCTATGCCTTGGTCGAAGCCCCAAAGGTTTGTAGAATATACGTTTTTCAATCAAATATAATTGCTTATGTTCCTAAAATTGTTCTGAAATATATCTTGGTGCAAGGTGATAGTGAGGGAAAAAGAGGCAAATAGATTTCTAAAATACAGGATTATGATATGGATATCTAACCTACCAAGATGAACAAGGGGCAGGGGCTAGCTAAAATTTGGTCTGAAGAAAATTTCCAAGCATTGGGCATAAAATTACTGGTTGGAAAGGATAGATAAAGTAGGAAATTGGAGCAACAACAAGGGATTGAAACCTCAGCTAAGAAATCCAAATGAAATACATCATGTCCCACTAGTATAAATATATTTTCCATTATCTACTTTTCCTGAGGTTACTAGTAAATTTTGACAAAGTTAAGTACATGACTCTAAGGCTGCAAGTCCATTTTTTTTTTTTTTTAATCTTAAATGGAAAATTGTATTGGAAGGACCTAGTGGGAATTTTGCTTCTTTTTTTGGTTGAAGAAGAAATCCACAAAGTGATTGATGAATTTCATAATTGTGTCTGTGGAGGACATTAATGCTAAATAGATACAACCGAAAAAATCCTCAAGGCAGGCTTTTGTTGGCCTAAGTTGTTTGGCGAGGTGCATACCTATGTTCAGACCTATGAGAAGTGCCAAAGGTTTGCAGAAAAATAGAAGTTAGCTCTGTTAGGGATCCTTATTTTCCCAAGTTTGAGAAAGGAAACCAAAGAGGTAACCACAAGCCAGTCTTTAGATTTGGTATCTAGCCCTACCAAATTAGAGAGGGATATCTTTATATCAAGATCACAGTTGATGGAAATGATTGGAGAATAAGGATTTTAGGCTAGTTATAAGCTCAATAGGGTTTTTGATTTAGGTTTTATTAGAGTTTGTTGGACAAAGAAGCACCAGGTTTGAAACTAGGCAAGATATCCCAAAAATATTAGTTATATACATAGTATGAGGCAAGGTAGATGTGATCAGTGACACAATTGGTTTGTCATTATAGTGTGGTAAGGAGTAAAACATATAGAAATTAAGTGAGCATAATGAATTCACTTATTTCAGAGGATGAAACACTTAGATTCTTATCTTAAACAAAAATAGAGCATAAAAGCATTATTTATGTTTCAAAACTTAAAAGATAAAGCATAGGAAGAAAGTAGATGGATGCTTGAAAAAATTGATCACTAGATGCATAAGAAAAATGGAGAGGAACACTGTCACTAACCACATCAAAATAATCTCATAAAAGTAGCTGCAATTGCCTGTAAATTACTTCTACAAATTGTCAAATACACTAGTGCCAAAAGAGTATGAACTTCAATGTCGAACCCTCTCAATGACTTAATTATGAGTACATATAGAAAATAAAAAAAGGTTCCACCTCTAGGAGTCGAATCCTCATCCAAAGAAACTAATTAATGCACCTAATGACTCATATCCTAATCCTAGGGAAGTTAAAAACAAATTTCCCATTTTTTAGCTAACAAGTTGAGTTTTTCTCTCAAGTCATTAAAAATAATATTATTTTACAATAATGAACATAAAAAGGCATATTAACCATCAAACAACTCATGAGCCATATTTTACATTGACCAAGTTTACCATTGACCTCCATGTGTCAAGAAAAATCTTCAAACCTAGAAACGCAACATAAATCCTCAGAAATGTAGCAGAAGCGGAGCGAAAGTTCGGAAGGTGATTTGGAGGCCTTCCCGGAGGATTTTTTGGCTGAATGTGGTATGGTTGGAAAGCCTGAAATTTATGCTACGCCATGGAATCATCAAGCACTGGAAACCACTACTCCAAACATCTAAAAAGTTGTATTGAAGTCAAGTTGTCCCAGAAACATAGTGAATTCTCCAGAAGCACAACGAAACAATAAGGGTCAATGATGAACTGATATCATTTTAAAAATAAATTTTTTTACAAAAATGGGAGAGGTTTGTGTAGATAAGTTTTTTTTGTTAAAAAAAATCTCTCATTTTTTGGAAATTCATTTCCATTTTCTCAGAATTTGTGCCAGAAAATAATTACTAAAACAGACAAGAAAAATTGGAGAATTTGATTTTCCGAAATAGGTCTCCACGAAAGTTGAATATATCAAAATATATTATACTTATGTATAAATTGAAGGAGGTTATTGTGCTTGTGATTTTACTTAACAAAAACCTCTTTTGGTTTTCCAAAATTCGTCTTCATTTGGTAAGAAACACCTTTTGAAAATGATGACAAAAAGGAGATTCAAAAGCACAACGATTTTTCAAAGGAGGGAAATAAGAGGGAAGGGGGGTAGGAAAAATTATAAGAAAATTATGGGGGGTGGTATAGATGTTAGGAAGATAATGGAGGTGGAATTTATTGAAATGAGTGAGAAAATAGGGGTGAAAAGAGTAAAGTAAAAACCTAGGGAAAAAACACAGCAAAAAACTAGGGTTTTGGGGAAAATGGGGAAATCAGAGTGAAGGGGGGTAGAAAAATTGTAGAAAAATTATGGGAGGTAGGGATGGATGTTAGGAAAATAATGAAATTGGAAGTTAGGAATTTTTAGTAAGGTAAAGGGGACAAAAGAGGGAAAACACAACCCTAGTCTAGAAGTGCAACAACTAGCTAGGGTTTGTATGGAAAATTGGTGAAATGAGGAAACTAAGTATGGGAAATGGTTGGAGACAGTGGGATGAGGGATATTTAAGGTGTATAGGCTTAGAAATTAATAAATTTACCTTTAAAACAAGAAAGAGACCATGAAACCATAAAATTGTAGCAACTAACCCTAAAGGAGGATTTAATCATTTTGCTGGAGAAATTTGACTGAAGGAAGGGTGTGTGAGAGCCTCACTTACTTGTTTGAAGATGTATGAAACATTGAGATGAAGTTTTGACTTGTTCTTACCCTCCTTATGTCTCCAAAACAAAAGCATATCAAGTCTTCCAGAAGTGCAACAAACTGTTGGGTTGAGGAATTCATGATGTAATCTGACCTTCGGATGGCTATGGCAAGTTTTGCAAAGCAAGAGAGGAGTTCTTTGAACTCTTGGAAGGATGGAATTAACTTCTTGAGTGATTGGTTTCTCTTTTATTAGCTTGAAACTCGATTTTTTCCTTTGATGGGTATGTAACATCATATGTACTTTTGAGAAATGAGTTGATGAGGTGATTGTACTGCAACATAATTTCTTGAAAAGGAAATGTTACCTTTTTAATTTATTCCATTATTTGATAACTCCCATGAAGGTGACCCAAATTATGGACATGAATCTGTTTTTTATTTTGATGACTAAAATTATGATGAAAATCAAATGTAAATCCTAAAACATGAACTATATAATATCACATTAACTCTTCTGATTACCTAGGACACCTAAATGATAACATGACCATGATGAGTGATGATGACCATGAGCAAGTTGAGGGAGTAGCATTGACCTAGACAATAACCAATGACCATATAGAAACCAAGAGAGGTGTCAAATTATATTTGAAAATGTAACAATTTTACCATAAGACCTTATCAATCGCATGGAAAGAGTATATTTGATCACTGGTGACTCATAGACACTAATAATATACTCTTCCTTTAATCCATTTTTTTGTTGAAGAACCTTTTAGGCAATGAAGGTTGGAATTCATTGGGGAAATACACCCACCTTTGAGTGGTCAACACAAGTGGATAGTCGTAGATATTGATTACTTCACTAAGTGGGTAGAAGTGGCCTCAGCTAGAAATGCAATGGATGTTGGGTGCCCCAAGCAGATTGTCACTAGAAATGCTCAGGTATTCAAGTAAGCCAGGTTTATTGATTTTTTCCAAATATACAACATTAGAGTAGGCCATTATACCACCTATTAACCACAAGGAAATGTATTGGATGAATATTCAAATAAAACCTTGGTAAGGACTCTAAAGAAGAAAATACCAGAAAATCAGAAGAACTTGGATTCACAGCTAAAATTTTCTCTATGGGCCAATAGGGTTACCACTAAGAGGTCCACTGGGAAGTTCCCTTTTGACTTGGTTTATGGGAAGGATGTAATATTCCCCATGTAGTTAGCTATTTCAGTAGCTAGAATATTACAATATATTGAGGAGGAGAAAAATGCTCTAACCAAAAGGATAAATCAATTAGTAGAGATTCAAGAAAGCAGAGAACAAGTGAATGAGAATTTGATCAATTATCAGAAAAAATGAAGTCCCTATTTGACATAAAGGAAAAATATAGGTATCTGTAGCCAGGATATTTATTACTAATATGGATGTCAGGAGGGAAGATAGAAGAAAACATGGGAAACTTGATCCTCTCTGGTTCACACCTTTCAAGATCGTTGAAGAAAAAGGGAAAAATGCCTTATTGCTGGAAAATTTAGATGGTGAAGTTCTTGGAATGCTTGTGAATGTGAAGTTTCTCAAGCTTTATTTCTAGCACTGAATAATCCCACTCTCACCCACTGTAAATACTGGTGACCCATTATCAATAACAACACCATTTTGTGTTTTATTTACTTCTTGTTGTCTTATGGAGGTTTAAATAAAAATTAATCCATACCCAAGGATTAAGTCATTGAACTTCATGTTCTCAATGCATTGTATACAATACATTGTCCCCAGTTGGAGCCAATGTTGTTTCCCTTTATCACATATGTAATAAGGCATAGAGGTAAAATTCAAGGATCCTCGATAAAAAATAAATTAAATCAGTGATGGGGGAAACTATCAAGCCCTATCGCCATGTTAAAAGATCTAAGGTTAAAACCAACACTCATGGAACCCCCACTTGGTAAGCACAACATGCTAAAGGGGGATTTTTTAACAGGCACGCCATTTTGTTTAAAGTTCAAGAAATTTAGGGGCACATCACCATCCATCTTCGCCCAACCAACCCCAAAAGATTTTTTTTGTGGGGGGGCGGCTGGGGTAACATACCCGCATATTGATACCTTTGCGTAGTTGAAAAGTCAAATTGTTGGGCCCACCAATCCAAAAACCCATTTTGATTCCAGGGGTTAATCAATGGATCTTGCCTCCCAATCTCCTACCTATCGGAGGATGGTGGGGACCACTCACCACAATGGTTAGTTTGTCGACGCCAGTTCAAGGGAGCGATGAATTCAAAAGTTAAACGATCACCTCTCCGCCCCCCACTCTTGTTCACCTGTCGTCTGTCACCACCCAATCCCCTTCTACCATGTGTACTCCCATGACATCATCCCACGTCACACAACCATTTCCCTCTCTCTGCCTATAAAAACCCTTCCCACCTCAAAATTTTAAATTGTTTATATTGCTTCCCGGTGCAAACACCTCCCACCATTTTTCTATTTTGTAACACCGTCTAATCACTTAGTTGGGTTGGAACCTCCCTGCAATGTTGTTTTCATCTATCTCCAGGAAAACCAGGTAACCGATTGGCCCCTTTCACCTGAAAATTATTTGAATATTCATTGAAACATGAAGAAAGTGCCCCCCAAGACCCATAAATCCTGGGAGGTAAAATCCTCCTCCAGTGTCAAACATCTCATGGAAAAGGAGGAAAAAATATTAGACCCCTCTAGTGCCTATCACCTTGCAGACCTTCAATTCAACTTATATGGTGATCACATTAGAGGAGAAGACCCATTTCAGGTGGTCAACCCAGGCATGTACTATCAAATTTCACCATCAATACATTATTTCCCTGAGTTTTTATCCTGGTTAACAACCGCTTACATAGACGAGAAGAATTATTTTGTCTCCTCAATTGGGGTCAAAATCCTTGAGGTGACCCCAGAGCTAATTCAAAAATCCCTAATTTACCCAAGCTCCCCTAAACCCCAACAGTTTACAAAAACCACATTGGTATACCATTACACTACCCTTTCACCTGATGAGCAATAATCCTTTATGAAAATGGTCCTGGCCCCTGACCTAGAGTTTCTATATATTGTTGAGAGTTTCCTTATAACCCTCTTTGCATATCCTATTCAACCTATCCTGTCCTTAATTTCTCATATGTTTGGGGATGATGATGCCAATATAGCTACTAAAGCCTCTTTAAGGTTTCTATGGAAGATGATGTAGCCAGACCATTTGTTCGACATCCCTGCTTACCTAATCGGGGCCAGAAGATTCCAGTTGCACCATTTCCGCACCACATCCTATTTCGTATATTATTCATTTTATGTTCTTCTTGTTTGTGTATACTCATGTGGATGAATTCGACTGTCTAGGTCTCAGTTTGGTGGCTTACAATAAAAAAAGGAAGTTTATTTTTTACTGGGACATTGTTGTTACGAAGAGAACATATGTTGATGGCTATTCCCAGATTATATCCTCCTATATGACCATTTCATATAAAAGTATTCATGGTGTTTCCTCTCCCATAGTTCTCTCTCAATAAAAGTAAATCCTCCAACTTAGCAAGGACAATAGGGTGTGGGACTGGTAGCTATTTGAGGATTACACAAAAAATAGGGTCTATGGGACTGAGCTCCCTCCTTACCGCTTGCTTGTGTTTATGCCCATGAGAATTTTTGCCCTGGAATTCATGAGATACAACCTTAATGTGGACCAAGTTAAATTTGTCCCTATTAAGAAGGGATATATGTTTAAGTTGGGCAAGCCTGTGGGGCCTTTTATTGTTAATTCATGGAAGGCCTTTAGGGCAGCTGAGGAATTACTCAAAAAATGAATTTTGATCTAGGGGATGTCTAGCATTATGATCCTCATGGTGTCATTGCCAAGAGAAGAGAGAGAATAAAGGCTTCAAATTATGAGCATGAAAATAGTACTGAGATCGAATGGAAGACTAACTTCTATTCATGGCCTATTAACACGGAGATGTAGATTGAGACTCCAAAAATGAAGGACAAGGCACAAAAAATGATAGTTGATCAAAATAAATATGTAGAGATGGAGGATGCACACACCAGTAAAAAGGAAAAGACCCAAAAGACAGAGGAAGAAGAAATTGAGAACAGGTTAGTGGAGACAAGACCATATCAACCAGGTTTCTTGGTGACTTTGGAAGACCCATTACAAACTACTACCTCATCCTCTTCAAAGGTAGCCATTCTAAGTTCAAAAGGAAGTGAAACTACTACCGAGAAAAGCTGGCCTACTGGAAAATCCATTGAAGAAAGAAATAAGAAGGTAAGGGAAAAGATGTAGTAGAAAATGACATCTCATTCAGTCCCATATCAGACCAGACTTCTGGTTTCTATGGAATTAAAGAGAAATCAAATGAAGTTCTCACTGCAACACCCACTAGCACGGTCATTACCTTCAGGCTCTCAGTTCAAGGTCCTTGACGTTTCATTAGAATTGGAAAGTGTCCCTCTGTTGGATAAGATAAAATTCCACAGGAAAGTGGGAGAAATGTTGTATAATGAGCTCAATAGAAATGCAATGAGCATCAACAAGGCTGAGAATCTCCTAGAGAAGGCTACAACAAGGTTAAAACAAGATATAGCTAACTCCGTAACTCTACACATGTAGAATGAGAGCTTCAAAGAGTTGATTATGAAGTTGGGGGTAAATCCAGAAGACAAATTTGCATTCAAAGCCCTTCTCCAAAGTTTAGAAGCTGAAATACAAGGGTTAAGACACAGACTAAATATGTCAACTAGTGAGCATGTGCCATGTAAGGAACTTGCATAGGTGGAAAAAGAGAAATAAATATTGGCCAGGGAACTGATAGAAAGAAACAATGAGATAGTATCCCTAAATAAACATGGAACAAAACTTCACCTGAGAATAGACACTCACATTTGTGTAGTTCTTGTGCCTGAAAATCCCCAAAATCCCACAGAACAACTCACCAAGACACTCATTAAACTCTATATTTTAAAAGGGGAGATTAAGAAGGTGCATAAGGATTTGGACACTACCCAGAAACTACAAGGAAAATACCCTCTAGTGGATGTTTTTGAGGAAGCCCTTATAAAAATAACCCAGATATTCATTTGTAGTAGAGGTCACTAGTGGAGGTTGGTGGGTGGAGGGTTTTTCGAATGTTTTTTTTTGCGGTGTGTTTCTAATCATAACACGCACCAGTGCGCTTGATATATATGTAACACACGAGTGCATTTTATAACAGCAATGCACTTCATACATACAACACACTAGTATGTTTTATATAAAGTGCACTGGTGCATACTATCAAATGGCACACTGAGACACTGTGCTTTCCATACAAACCAGCTTGGTGTCTCTTAGTAATCCAATACACCGTAAATAAGTGTGGTGCACCTTTGATACAACCACCCGACGCGTCTCATAATTGAACGCACTGAAAATGGGCTAATTTAAAAAAAATTATTGGCCGTAAATTTTTTTTTTACTTGTTGCAGTGTTGTAGATCTCTCAAGCACCGGTGGGAATTTTCCTTCTCTAAGGCACCCTGCCATTGGTGTTCCCATTGCCTGCATTTCTTCCATCCATTGCTCATTGTGTGGACTTAAAATTTTTCAAAATGGTGGGAAATTTTGGTTTTTAGTATTCTGTTGCAAAGATACCTCCTCAACGTGAAAATGTGCAAGTAATATAGTTGTTTCTCATCAACTTAAGCTTTTAGCAGATTAATTTCTTAAATTGAGTTAAAACTCACCTTTTTTTTTTAAATTCTCATGCAGTGTGTTCGAGCCATTCGGCTGACACTGTTCTCAGTGCTCCTTATAAATTTATAGGCCACACCCTGAACGGTGTTAATAGAAACTACACTGGGTCGTAAATGTGACAACCCAGTGCGGTACTGAGAAAAAGAACATCACTTTAACAATAAAATAGTGCAGTGTGTGTCGGTTGTCGGCCGCACCGACAATTTAATTTTTTTAAAAATAACACTTTATTTACGGTAGTGCGATTTTTTACCAGAACACATAAGGAATTATGTAAAAATAAACTTAATGGCCCAGTGCGTCCATATTGCACCACCACCGCCAGTGGTAAAATATTGCTAGGTGGTGGCGCATTGTGCTATAACAACTGCCTCGGGGTAGATATTTTGGTCAATGCACCGCACAAAAAATATTTATTGAAGTAATATTTGTTGTTTTCGTGGTGCGTGATGTTTTTTCATGCACACCGCGGGCGGTGTGTGATAGATAAGTACGCACCGATGGCGGTGCATGGCTATTTTTTTGGTGCACCAAATGTTTTTTTTTAATTTTTTAGATAAAAGTTATATTTAAATATTTGTAAATACTTTTTTCATTTAATAAAAAAAATTAGGTTTTATGTATGAGAGAGGCTAATGTATTTAATATGTGAATCATTCAATGGCGTCAACGAAGAGAGAAAAGGCAACAACAAGAGTAGAGGGAGGAAAATTATAACATGATACAACAGTGGGAGGCACGAGAGAGGGAGAGACTTTTGTACCCTCGCCCTAATACGACACCCAACCAGTTTCTCTTAAGGGAGGTCGGCCTCCTTAAGTTCTACGAGGGGCCTACATCTGTGAAGGGGCACAATGGGTTATTAGTACAGTTGATCTACAGGTGGGGTGCCCATCGACAGGATTTTCGGGTCGGTCCTGCTTAGTGGTATCATCCAACTGAGGAGGAAATTTATGTTATTATTGGCCTATCTAGGAAAGAGAGGATTTTCCCTAGTTCCCAGATGTCCCCATCGGTTATGCAATGGGGAGTCAGTTGGTGTACTCCCATAGATACATTAGGGATGATATACTTTTTCCTGCAGATTTTCAGGTGTCTGGTGGTCAGCTACAGATTGCTTCATTTGGTCTAGAGTAGGCTTCATGCCTCTCACTATTACTGACAACCATTGCATATTATACTAGTGATGGGTAGCACATTAGTTTCCCTCTTTTATTTTATGTTGACTCTTTATTCCATAGGCCATGACTTTTTAGATGGTCTCCCATTTTTTTGCAGTAGTTTTGTATAACATTAGATAGATGTCATTCTCATGCACATAGAGGTTGACCTTCCCTTTTGCTTAAGATTTATTTTGTTTATTTTTTGAGAGATTTCCAGAGACGAGCCCTAATTTTTTCTGCCAGCCTCGTAAAATTGTAAAATTGTAAATTCACATGAATATAAATAATTGTAAAATAATAAATATAGAATAATATGAATTTTTGTAACATAATAAAGTTTTGAAGATATCATTCACACACACACACATATATTATAGGGTGCATTTATTTAAGTAATGATATAGTGAAAAACCATTTAAAGAAATCAAGTAGTTGTAGTATTTTAGGAATTAACATAAAAAAGAGAACTTGATACAGTGCATTTCTTTCGAGATCAACCTAATTGAAAATTATCAAGTGAAATGATTTTAACATTAACACAATTCATACCAATTAATTCAAAATACATATTATAATGTTTGGAAAAAAAGAGTCTTAGTTATAAGGTTAATTCCTCTTCTTTATAAAAACCCATCCTAAATAGTATAAATGATGAAATAAAAAATGTACCATATCACTCTCTGTTCTCATGATCACCCTCATTATCTTCCAGCTCGCTTGGCATAATAACACTATTTTTATCAAAAATATGTTTTTATCTAGGGTCATGTCTCAATACGAACCACCAATCCCTATCCAGCACATCTGGGTAAAAAAACACCTGGTTGTAGTGTTTGGGAAAAAAATAAGGATCCCTAGCTTCATCCCACATCTTTCTAGACTTGATACATATCAGCCTACTGTTGCGATATTTCGTTACATTATTCCGATCAAAGGTGTCCCACCACTTGCACCTAAAAATAACACATTGGAAAGAAGAGAAGTCCACTTCAATAATATCTTGTATCTTTCTGATGTAGCCTAAAGTCCCTAGGTTTTTATCACGGTGGCTAGCTCGATTGGATTGATCGAACTCGACTTCCACTCCATAGTCTTGTGTCATGTGTCCATCTATGTGGGCATATGAACACCATTTTCGTACCGACAATGTCAATGAAAAAAGTTAAAAAAATCATGGTGTCATGTGTCATGTTACATTTCAAAGGTACATCATTAATTTTAAATGTACATAAATAGATTGTTACTGAGTTGCTACACCCAATCCCTACGTTCAGTGCATCCTCTTCAACACATGGGTAACGACTAGTTGCACCATATTTCTCTCTAACTTGGTCAAAAACCCAACTATTGGGGCATATAATTGGCATATTTTATTTTAAATGATTGGGATAATGCATGCTTCTACCATTCAACCATCTGAATTATTTCCTGTCATTATCCCATTTCATCCTCTTTTGTTCATACAATGCGATCCACGGTTGTGTGACTTCAAAATATTAAAGAATGCATTTATTGATTGCTTCAATTTCTGCATTCGCTGATGAAATCAAACTGACATAAAGTACATATGAGATAAAAATATACATTATATCGAAGTTTAACTTAAATATTTACTTTGTGTAAATTTGACAAATTATAAGTCGCTTACTCTTTATCAAGCGCCTTTTTCCATTCGTTTGGAGAAGCTCCCCTTCTCTCTTGTCTTCATCCCTTTCATAGTCCCAAATCACCGCACCTGGTGTGTTGTCGACTTGCTTGATGTACTCATTGGCATAATAGAAAGACTCATATGATATGTACCCCTTTGCTATAGATCCCTCGGGTTTTGCCATTTGTCGAACAAAACCTTTCAATTTATTCATATACCTCTCTAAGAAGAACATCCAACGACAAGAAACCACCCAAACTAATTCAACCTCATCTACTAGGTGGATTAGAAGATGAAATTGCAAGTCCATGAAACTCGTTGGTAGTTCATTCTCAAACATACAAAAAATCTCAACTATCTCTTGACGCCACCGTGGAATGCTAGCCACATGAATCTCCTTTGACATGATCCAACATAAAAATGCAGATAATTTATATATGGCATGTCCTAGGTTTTGGGGGAAGTAATGTTTCACACACCCATGCACGAACAAAGGATAATGATGCTGCAAAGTTATAAACACATGCAATAATATAAAAAATTAGTTATGTTTTATGATCCCAGGGGATAAAAATTATTAATATAAGAAATAATAAAATCATGTTTTTGACATTATACGTACTCTTAGAAGATTCAAATGGTCATGCAATTTCAACCATGAAAAATTGTCCTCCATAGTGAAGTAGTGCCGTAGGTAAGACCCATATGAAGATGGCACCCTCGTACCCATTATAACTTCCTTTGCCAAAGAAAGATATTATTTTTTTAAATCCATGGGACGTCACCTTCTTCGAAATACCAATTAGAGGGACCACCCTCTGATCATGTAGTTTCTAATTGTCTTGGCCAATGTTTATTTTTAGTTTTTGAAGTAATAAGATATTTCCTAGGAGCCAATGTGTCACTTTGTTTTGATGATATGTGCCTCCATAAAGAAGATGAAACATTTTTAAATATACGCATGGGATCTAATAAGTGGGTAATCTTAAGATGCTCTCAATATGGGAGGTTATAAAATATATATTTCCCTTTCATCCCAATGGAAAATTTATCAACATAGGTATCGAAGAATTTTGGATCATCAAACATAGGCTCCCCATTTGAATTAAACATTTCTATGAAATCCTTCTCCTTCTCTCTCTCATATTCTCTAAGCCATTCAACTAGTGTCGTTATTGGAGGCCTTTGGATTCTCTCGTTTACCATTGAAAGTGGATGTTGCTCTTCTGTAAGGGTGTTCTTCTCGAGGGAATACCCTAGAGTAGTCATACACTGGCTTTCGTAGGTTGTTGGTCCATCTAGCTTTCAGAGCAGGTCCAAAACAATCCAATCCAACCTACTGTGCCCGAACTTTTGGGGGCATGTCATACTACTATTGTGCAGTTCGGTCATGGTGATGGATCTCTTGCAACACAGCCGTGTATAATCCTTGTAACACATCTTGGGATAGCTGTGAAAAATCTATTTGTAGGTCTGGAGCTGTTGGAGCGTGATTGTTAACTAGGACAGTGTGAGGGAGCGAACAAATATGGCTTTCGCTGGTTGGTAATCTGGGACTGTAGAGAAGTCGCAACATATCCCTATATCTCTTCGTTCCTTCTTTGCGCAGGACTAGTCATGACCTGACTGCAACAATGTTGGTGGTGGACTGTGGCAATGGCGTACCCTCCTCTGTTGTATCATCCGGGGCCATTTGGCTGGGTCTTGCGATCGTCCCCGGGTTGCAAAGGTTAGGAACTCCCATCGCACAGCTGTGGTGCCTCTCCACGTGGGGTTCACAGTCAATTCCCTCTGTAGGGGGCCAGTGACAAATCATTTGATCAATCACAGCATCCTTGGACCCTCTCAACATGATGTTTGTGGGAGCGGAACGGATAGGTACCGAAGCATTCAGTGGGTTAGGGACCGCCATAGCAACACAAGGACAGGTGTCCCAGAAAACGTCAACAATCCCAATAATCCAAGAGGAGGATAATAGAGGCATGGTGAAGAGACAATATGTAGCTCGTTGCAAATTTATCCAGTTGACTGCATACTATCCGAAGCTATCTATGGGAGAGTAACCTATTAGCCACCTATGAAATTTTTGACAAGAAAACAGGTGGCTAAATGGTTCTTGAGCCTTCAAGGAATACATTTCCTCTAAAAACATATCATCCTTGAAGCCTCCTTGTGTCTTTTGTCCTCTAAACAATCTTCACTGCTGTTTCCATGAGAAAGCCCTGCTGTTTTGTGAAGAATAATGCTAAAAAAGGTCCTCCATTTGCCCATTTTGTCCCCTCCAACCCCCACTTTCGTCTCCTTTTCCCCCTTTGCAAATGCCTCCAAAATATCTCATTAACCCTCTAAATCACCCTAACTCCCTTTTAAACCATACTAATAGCATTTTTTGGTTTAATAGCCCTTTTTTCCCTCTACTGGAAACCCTTTTAAAGCCTTAAAAATCCTCTTTTTGGCCTTAAAAGAACTTATTTCTCCATATAGGATTTAGCCCCTTTCGGCCAGACCCTTAACCATTTCCCCACCATGCGACTGAGTGCTGAGACTAAGCACTTAAGTCCCGAGCGTTTATCGCAACCGGAGTGTTCAATGTGGGCGCATTCCATTGTAAACTTGATTTTCCCCGATGCGAGGTCTTTTACACTATAGACTGCGGGCGCGTTCTTGACCGTTGATATTTCAAAGATTGGACGGTCAGCACTAATCTTGCATGCCCCATCGCCGCTCTTTGTTCACCCCTCCAATTGCACGTGATCCGTCGATCTGTCTCCAGATCAAACGGCTATCGTGTAATTGCTCGCCACCAATCGTGCTAATCGCATTGCATCCGACCCCTCTTGATTAGTGAGCCCCGATTTGATTTGAGCCATTCATCCATCTGGTTCCAACGGTCCAGATTTCATCGCTCCCCGCTCATTGCCCCACCCGTCTTCCCTTTCGATTGGATCTCCACCGTTAATCTTGTTAGATCCAACAACCCTTATTCATCCCGCCCATTATCCTGACCCTTTGCCTACATGTTCCATCTGAAGATCTCAGCCG
The DNA here is from genome assembly GCA_034641835.2 of Pinus albicaulis. Lineage (NCBI taxonomy): Eukaryota > Viridiplantae > Streptophyta > Pinopsida > Pinales > Pinaceae > Pinus > Pinus albicaulis. The sequence continues at coordinate 327,903,447 of CM076573.1, forward strand.
TTCATCCTATAGATCCGACAGCCCAGATCAAACCTGCCTTTGACTATTCACCGCTTAACTAACAGCGCATCTCCCCTCATCGCGCTCCATCCTCCGTCGTCTGATCTTTCTGCTCTAGATCCAATGGCCAGCGTGCATATCATGTTATTTTGGCGTCCGACCTTTAATGATCAAAAATCACGCAATAAAAGTGGTTTTGAAGGGCCACGTGTCCAGCAGCAACCGATATTGCGTAATTTTGGGAAATTTTCTAAACCACCTTAGAGCCGCGCGATACCAGCTATTTTCTATATTAAAAACACCTTCCTCTCCTTGCCCCTGAAACCTCCATATTCAATCACAACCGTCCGTTGATCTAGATCTACGGTCTATATCACGTCGCGTTTTTCCACCCATATTTCTTCATCGGGCTTCCATAGTGTTTCACCGGAAGATCCCCACCATTGATCTCCTCCTGAGATCCAACGGTTCCCATTTAATTGCCCTTCGCACATTTTGGGTCCCACATCATAGGCTCTGCTTCATTCATTTCCCATGATTTCCTTTGAAAATCGCTCGAACCTTAAAACTTTGGGTTTACACTAAATATTATTTCTTTTCCCGATTTAATCTTAACCCCTCCGTTCATCGATCTTGGCCGTTGATCACCATCTCATCATATGATCAGACGGTCTGCGGCCCTTACCACGAAAAACCTTCATCAGCTCCATTTTCCACCATTCTTTCACAGTTTCCACTGTTGTGCCATCATTCCACAAGCCTCCACAACAAATATTTTGTCACCTTCCTAGAATCTTATAACGATTTTTTGCATTGTTGCAGGGTGTACAGAGTGGTAATTTCACTTCGCCTCCACAATCAATGTTACTATGACTCAAAGCACAGAGAGGCCATTACAACTGCAAAGTGTATCAACATCAGAGATTAAAGGGGTTAAAGTCGGTTATTGAAATATTTAATGCTTTAATCCTTATTCAAAGGGTAAAGGCGCAGTTTGAAGACTAAAGAGCACATGAAACAAGCTATATCCGTGCTTTAGCATCAGCAGTACATTTCTTAGAGAGTACACCTTCTGACAGAAGTCCCCATGCCTCCTCAAGTTTTTAAAAGCCATTTCATTGACAAAAGCTTCTTAATACTATCAGAAAACTGTTATGAAAGCATGGAGAGACCTGCAGACTTTCCATCCCTATCACTTATTTCATAAGGCTACCACAGAGTACCAGATATCCAGAAAAAATTCAAAGAACACATCTGAGGTCAATATCGACCTGACAAAGACTCCCAGACCATAGCACAGAGTACGTACAGCGATGCGGATTGCCATTAAGCAGATTGGGCTCGATCTTCTGCCTCCACTCTGTCTTAATGAGTCGATTTAATTCACATCTACTCTTGCTATTATTCGTTCTCCTATAAGAACCCCGGAAGAACATATTGAAAAGGTTGTTGTTGTTGTTGTTGCTGTCAGTGTAGGGACTCATTTGATTGTTAGAATAGTTTTTGGGGGAAGTAGCTGAGTAGTTTGTAATTTAGTAGGCTGGGAGGAGAAGGTTGGACTGTAATTAGCCATTGAGCTTAGTGTATGTGACTGGTTTTGCACATAAATTAATCAAGCAAATTTCACAGGATCCTGGTCTATATTCCGGGTGATGTTTTCTTACTGCAAATTTTTTTATTAAATTACTCATGCTATCCATTTATTCTTCGATAAGAATCAATAAATTAGGCTTAAGACATACCCCTGCATGGTACCTTAATGCTCACTGCTCTTCTTATCCTTGATGTTTTCTGCCGATAGTGAGTCTAAAAGCGAATTCATGCAATTTAACCAGTTAAAGATGTTGTTCCAACCCATTCTTACTGATGTGTGAATTCGGGGTTTGTTGCTTAGATGTTCTTGTTGGGTTTAAGTTGGAAGAATTGGGATACCAGGGATTTCGTGTGATCCCTATCCACTGGGGTCATTTTCCAACAGATTGGCCTTCCTAAGATCCCTTGAGCTGTTGTCAAAGAATTGGAGGTTAAAGGCCCTTCTCTGATCATAGGCCTAGTTCTATGTTAAAACTTATCTTTGTTTTTCTCTTGGAATATGCTGAAGCAGTCCTGGAGTTAAATGACCTCTGACTTGATATTAAGTTTCCCTTTATATCTTCATTGAGAGTTGCCTTTGAGTATGTCAAAGTAGGTCTAGATTTAAATGATATCCGACCTGATCTCCAGACAGAAATTGGTTTCTTTCCTTCTTTCACTTTCACTCCTTATTGTTCCATTCCACCATCTATCTAAAAGATACTTTAGTATAGATGACTTGCCCTATGAAAGCCTTGCTTATTTGTATACAAGTAATCCCCTTTCATGACTCCATAGCCCAATGGATGGCACATTCTTAACCTATCCTCTTTTGCCGAAACATCCTGTTGCTTTGCTCCTTTCATTCCATAACCTTCTCAGTTAATGATCTCAGACCTACCCAAAAACCAACCAAATCATTTTAAACCCCCCTTTGTGATTCATACCTAGCCTAATACCTCATCTTGAGCTTGCAATGATATATCATTCTTTGCCTTTATTGGAGAGATCCCTCTCTGGGTCCAGGAGGGCTAGATCCTAGGGCCCCAAAGTGGTTTTGATGTTGTCTGGTCTTTTGGTCCTGCCAATCTGGCCAAAACACTGGAACTCCAACATAATGGTGACTCCATTGGAGAAAATCTGAGAGTCCTTAACTGCTAATATTTGGTCTGGTGTCCCATTGTCGTCACCAACAGAATGACGACTCTGCTGGGGAAAATTTGAGAGTCCTTAACTGCTAATATCTGGTTTGGTGTCCCATTGTCGTCACCAACATAATGGTGACTCTGTTGGGGAACAAATCAAACCAATGCCTTTAGATTGGTATTTCATTGCTGATGGTGGATAGCAACTTGTTTCAAACATCGAAATTCATCCACCTGGTGACTTCACACTCTATAATTCCTAATAGACCTGATGACTCCACTGGTAGAAGACTATGAACTGGTTGAGAAGATGCAGTGACCTTCTTTGTAGAAACATAGATCCAAATATGGACCAAGAAGAAAAGCTAGATGCTTTAGAGGATAAATTGATAAAACTGGTGAATAGATTTGGTGAAGTGGTGGAGATGTATGTGGCTAATTTAAATACAAATGTTGATTATTTAGAACAGCCCATGCATTTTCCAGAGCAAGAGAAAACTCCAGACCTATACAATGAGCAAGACATGCATGATGCCCAAGAGTCTATAGAAGATGAAGAGGAAAGTGATCAAGAACCGCCTGATTGCTTACCCATGTCTCGTGCTATGCTGATTAGAGAAAATCAAGGCTTAATAGAAAAGGCTAATTGGAAACGCCGCTTTGAGGATACAAGAAACCACACAGAAGATGCGGAATCTGATGTGGAAGGAGAAAGAAGTCAGGAAACATCAGAAATTCCTCAAATTTTCCTTGCTAGCACAATTGAAGATTTGGCAAAAGAGGCTCAAGAAGATATCCGGCCTCCAGAGCAGTTAGTACGAGAAACAGAGGACTGTTTTTCTTTTGTCTGTGTTAAAAAATAAATTCCTCCATTGACAAAAGAAGAGATGGAACAAATATTAAACATGCAATCCACCTCTAAAATATTTTGTAGAACATACACTCTTGCTCATTTATCTAATGAGTTTGAAGATACAGATCTAGAAAACTCCTCTATGGATCAGAATGAAGAAGGACTTGCTGAGAATCTGACAGGTTTGATTGGTGACATTGCTTACGATTATGATTTTCCTAGTTATGAACTGTTTGATGATGATTGTTTCCAAAGGGAAGCTAAGCTCGCAGGACCATCATCAGTAGATTCATGCGAGGAAGATCAAGGCCAGAACCTTCAGAGATGTAATGAACCAAGTCAGCCTATCTATGATATTGATGGGGAAAGTTATGAAAGCATAGTAATAGATGAAGATTCATTGAATCTTCACTCTGTTATACCTCAGATCATCAGTAGAAATTTGCATATGAATGGAGATCAATAGCCTTTCATCTTAAAAGATGAGGAGGAAAATGAAGGAGAGGTTTTTGAGCATGATGAAATCAAGGAGCTTTCTCTTGAAAAAGAGGAAGTAGTAGAAAAAACACTTGCTCAAGAATACAATGATCTCTTCACTGAGCTCAGCCTATCAGAGAAGAATATATTAGAGCTCCAAGAGGATACAGCTGAAATATATGATGTGTCCTCCAGTTTAGATGATGAAGAAGATGTGGGAGACTCTCTATCTCAAGAGGGTATTTTTCTTGATCCAGTGGAAGAAGGAGAAATCCTGGTTGAAGCCTGCCTGCCAAATATTCATAACCAGGTATCATTTCATGATCCTTATGTTTATTTCCTGCAAACATTTAAAGAAGGATCAAAGGTCTTTTTGAACAGCATGTTGCAGACAACAAGAAAATTTTTAGAAGCTGCTGTTAAGAAACAGAGAGAATGGGAGTGGCCCTGCCTATCCAGCATGCTCAAGGAGATGAGAAAGAAATACCAGTCGTGGGATCACTTGATGGACTGGTTGTATTGGAAGAGAAGGTTTATAAGCTAGACTTATAAATATTTCAAGTTAGAGTAGGGTAGGTGGGAAATCTCAATAAAGCTCAGTCTGTGGGCATTCAGTTAGTAGTTTTGAATTTCTGCAAAGTTTTCAGTCCGTGAGAAATTTGTCTTTATGCCATGGTCCACAACAAGCTAGACAGTCTAACCCTGGCTTGACTATTCTTCAATTTCTGTCTTAGAATGTAGAGAAGAAATATGCTAGACAGTTTAATCCTAGCAGATATAGTTTAGGTAGAGAAGCTATGAGGCCAACTATCTAATCTGGTCTCATGGAGTAATAAGGGTAGCAGTAGAGTAGGTTTATTTTCTTGTTTGTAGAAATTGATGATGTAAAGGGTCTGCAAGTCTAAATGCACCCAGAAGAAAAAATGTTAGGACTATAGTATGGGTAGGTAGTTGTTTGGGAGAACATTTCTTCTAGTATAATGTCTTCATGATTTGTGGCAGCTGATCCAAGAAAGAAGATGGATTTTTCAAGTACCAGGCATTTGGCCTAGTCCAAAGATCATTTTCTGAATTCTTGACACCTTCAAGAATATGCCATCCCCATGTGGAGCCACTATTAGCCACCTATGAAATTTTTGACAAGAAAACAAGTGGCTAAATGGTTATTGAGCCTTCAAGGAATACATTTCCTCCGAAATCATATCATCCTTGAAGCCTCCTTATGTCTTTTTTCCTTTGAAAAATCTTCACTGCTGTTTCCATGAGAAAGCCCTGCTGTTTTGTGAAGAAGAATGCTAAAAAAGGTCCTCCATTTTCCCATTTTTTCCCCTCCAAACCCCACTTTCGTCTCCTTTTCCCCCTTTGCAAATGCCTCCAAAATCTCTCATTAACCCTCTAAATCACCCTAACTCCCTTTTAAACCATACTAATAGCATTTTTTTGGTTTAATAGCCATTTTTTCCTTCTATCGGAAACCCTTTTAAAGCCTTAAAAATACTCTTTTTGGCCTTAAAAGCACTTATTTCTCTGTATAGGCTTTAGCCCCTTTCGGCCAGGCCCTTAACCATTTCCCCACCTTGCGATCGAGCGTCGAGACCAAGCTCTTAAGTCCCGGGTGCTTATCGCAATCGGAGCATTCAATGTGGGCGCATTCCTTTGTAAACTTGATTTTCCCTGATGCGAGGTCTTTTACACTATAGACCACGGGCATGTTCTCGACCGTTGATCTTTCAAAGATCGGAAGGTCAGTGCTAATCCTGCGCGTCCCATCGCCGCTCTTCGTTCACCCCTGCAATTTCTAGTGAGCCGTCGATCTGTCTCCAGATCCAATGGCTATCGTGTAATCGCTCGCTGCCAATCGCGCCAATCGCATCACATCCGACCCCTCCCGATTGGCGAGCCCCGATTTGATTTGAGCCGTTCATCCATCCTGATCCAATGGTCCAGATTTTATCGCTCCCCGCTCATTGCCCCACCTATCTTCCCTTCCGATTGGATCTCCACCGTTAGTATTGTTAGATCTAATGGCCCTTATTCATCCCACCCATTAGCCTAACCCTTTGCCTACGCGTTCCATCTGAAGATCTCAGTAGTTCATCCTATAGATTCGACGACCCAGATCAAACCCGCCTTTGACTATTCACCGCTTAACTAATTGCGCATCTCCCCTCATCGTGCTCCATCCTTCACTGTCCGATCTTTCCACTCCAGATCCAACGGCTAGCGTGCATATCGCGTTATTTTGGCGTCTGACCTTTAATGATCAGAAGTCACAAGATAAAAGTGGTTTTGAAGGGCCACGTGTCAAGCAACGACCTATATCGCGTAATTTTGGGCAATTTTCTAAACCTCCTTAGAGCCGTGCGATACTAGCTATTTTCTATATTAAAACCACCTTCCTCTCCTCGCCCCCGAAACCTCCATATTCAATCACAGCTGTCCGTTGATCCAGATCTACGGTCTACATCATGTCATGTTTTTCCACCCATATTTCTTCATCGGGCTTCCATAGTGTTTCACCGGAAGTTCCCCACCGTTGACCTCCTCCTGAGATCCAACAGTTCCCATTTAATTTCCCTTCGTACATGCCGGGTCCCACATCATAGGCTTCGCTTCATTTGTTTCCCATGATTTCCTTTGAAAATCGCTCGAACCTTAAAACTTTAGGTTTACACTAAATATTATTTCTTCCACCTGATTTAATCTTAACCCCTCCATTCATCGATCTTGGCCATTGATCACCGTCTCAGCATATGATCGGACGGTCTGCGGCCCTTACCATGACAAACCTTCATCAGCTCCATTTTCCACCATTCTTTCACAGTTTCCATTGTTGCGCCATCATTCCACAAGCCTCTATAGAAAATCCTCTGTCACCTTCCCGGAATCTTATAACGATTTTTTGCATTGTTGCAGTATTTATAGAGTGGTAATTTCACTCCCCCTCCACAATCACAGTTACTATGAATCAGAGCGTAGAGAGACCATTACAGTTGCAAAGTGTATCAGTAGCAGAGATTAAAGGGGTTAAAGCCGATTATTGAAATATTTAATGCTTTAATCCTTATTCAAAGGGTAAAGGCGTAGTTTGAAGACTAAAGAGCACATGAAACAAGCCATATCCGTGCTTCAGCATCAATAGTACATTTCTCAGAGAGTACACCTTCCAATAGAAGTCCCCATGCCTCCTTGAGTTTTTAAAAGCCATTTCACTAACAGAAGCTTCTTAAGACTATCAGACAACTGTTATGGAAGCATGGAGAGACCTCCATACTTTCCATCCCTATCACTTATTTCAGAAGGCTACCACAGAGTACCAGACAACCAGAAAAACTTCAAAGAACACATCTAAGGTCAATATCGACCTGACAAAGACTCCCAGACCATACCACAAAGTACGTACAGTGATGCAAATTGCCATTAAGCAGAGTGGGCTCAATCTTTTACCTCCACTCTGTCTTAATGAGTTGATTTAATTCACATCTACTCCTACTATTATTCATTCTCCTATAAGAACCCCGGAAGAACATATTGAAAAGGTTGTTGTTGTTGTTGTTGCTGTTAGAGTAGGGACTCATTCGATTGTTAGAACAATTTTTGGGGGAATTAGCTGAGTAGTTTGTAATTTAGTAGGTTGGGAGGAGAAGTTTTTACTGTAATCAGCCTTTGAGCTCAGTGTATGTGACTAGTTTTTCACATCAATTAATCAAGAAAATTTCACAGGATCTTGGTATATATTAAGGGTGATGTTTTCTTACTGCAAATTGTTTTATTACATTACTCATGCTATCCATTTATTCTTTGATACGAATCAGTAAATCAGGCTTAAGACATACCCCTGCATGGTACCTTAATTCTCACTACTATTCTTATCCTTGATTTTTTTTTCCGATAGTAAATCTAAGAGCAGATTCATGCAATTTAACTAGTTAAAGATGTTGGTCCGGCCCATGCTTGCTGATGTGTGAATTCGGGGTTTGTTGCTTAGATGTTCTTGTTGGGTTTAAGCTGGAAGAATTGGGATACTAGGGATTTAGTGTGAGCCCTATCCATTGGGGTCCTTTTCCAACAGATTGGCCTTCCTAAGATCCCTTGAGCTGGTGTCAAAGAATTGAAGGTTAAAGGCCCTTCTTTGATCTTAGGCCTAGTTCCGTGTTAAAACTTATCTCTGTTTTTCTCTTGGAATATACTGAAGCAGGCCTGGAGTTAAATGACCTCTGACCTGATCTTAAGTTCCCTTTTTATCTTCATTGAGAGTTGCCTTTGAGTGTGTCAAAGCAGGTCTGGATTTAAATGATATCCGACCTGATCTCGAGATAGAAATTAGTTTCTTTCCTTCCTTCAATTTCACTCCTTATTGTTCCATTCCACCATCTATCTAAAATATCCTTTAGTATAGATTACTTGCCCTATGAAAGCCTTTATTATTTGTATGCAAGTAATCCCCTTTCATGACTCCATAGCCCAATGGATGGCACATTCTTAACCTATACTCTTTTGCCGAAACATCTTGCTGCTTTTCTCCTTTCATTCCATAATCTTCTCAGTTAATGATCTCAGACCAACCCAACAACCAAACAAATCATTTTAAACCCCCCTTTGTGCTTCATACCTAGCCTAATACCTCAAATTGAGCTTCCAAAGATATATCATTCTTTGCCTTTATTGGAGAGATCCCTCTCTGGGTCCAAGAGGGCTAGATGCTAGGGCCCCAAAGTGGTTTTGATGTTGTTCGGTATTTTGGTCCTGCCAATCTAGCCAAAACACTGGAACTCCAACATAACCCTTGCTTGAAACTTACCATCGATCGTCTGGAACAAAATTACCATAAATTTCTGCATTGATGGCCAGTCGCCCATTTTACATAACTGTAGGTTCCTTTAATATCAAAGTGGGGTGGTCTAATGGTCGTTATTCGTACCAGAGGGCTCTCCCATGGATCTTTAGACCCTAGATGACACTTGCGTGCTGTTCGCGTACCATGAATTAAGGTTGACACCAGGTGTTTTGTAACACAGTTCAGGTACCAGTCCAGCAACTTGGCCACCATAATTCTTGACAAGCGTGCTTTTCCCTTGGTCAAAGTGTCCATGTGCTGCAAGGCTGCGTCAAGCATCCTTATGCCATCTGTCACCTGAAATTTTTGCAAATTCTCCCAATTGCGCGTGGGCTGGTGCAGCTTCGTAGTCGAATGCAAGCTAAGGTCATGGGTAATGAGGTGAGCTTGTTCAGGTGGGGTCCTATCGCACCATTGAGTTTCACATGTCAGTAAGTATCTATGTGGGTCCTCTGACCTCAGGATTGATCTATTAGCTGGGGTTCCCAAGTGCAGGATCATCCCACTCTGACAGTCCTCCCAAGCACAAAATATCGGCCCATGCGTATCCCATCAACGCGCAGGTGCTCCGCGCAGGGCTAGCAGAAGTGCTTCTAGCCTGCGTTCCTTGGGAACTTCAGCTTCAGATGTGCAAAAAAAATCCTTAATGTCAACCCCATCCTTAAGGTAGGGTAGGTCTCTTACCTCGGAGGAGATGTAGCGGAAGTTCCTGGTGACCCGACAACATCATAGTGCCAAAACATCATGCAACCGACCTTGCCAATTCTCCAATTCCTCATTAGAGTCAGAAAAGCATTCAATTTCATTTTCCTAGTAGAGTAATCCTTTCGCCGTAGGGTTAATCCATTCGTCATCCTATGTAGTCAATTTGTAAATGTGATCTATTTCTTCCTCATCGCGTGCTGGCTCCATATACCGCGCACCTTCTGTGGAATCTAGTGGAACTATTACGTGCGTACCGTTATTTTCAAACACCATGCTGCGCTTGTTGAGATTGATGAAACCCCCCATATCTATAGCCTAGTCCAGTCCTAAGAGTTTAGGGTAAGGATCCGCATCCTCCATAGTTTCTATGACTTCAAAGTCAACTAGGACTTTTACTCCTGCCATATCTACCATGACTTTTAGCAACCTTCCCAGAGCGATGATCTTCTGTTGATTCGCCATGCGCAGCGAGATGGTGGACCATTCCAATTTAGGCTCTCCCATTCATTGCCATGTTTTTTTTGGTAATACGTTTGCATCTGACCCAAGATCGAGAATAACTTGATCCATCTCGTAGTCGCCAATCTGCATTCAACCGCATTTCTCTTCCAGTGCGTTTTTTATAGTTGTATAGTTTGTGTACATCCTTGGTCCCAGAAATTGTAGTGGGCTGGGCTATGTAGCTATGCAGTAATAATTAAAGGTTTTATACAGCCTGTGGGTTACGTAGCAGCTTCAAACACGCCTTTAGAAAGGGCTCAACCCATTCCTCTATCCTGAGGTACATCGGCAGCTGCGCAGGAGATGTTAGTGTTTCTTGCCCTCCGATGTTCAATCCTTTCAAAGAGGTTGTAGTATCCCTGGCAAGCGCTTCCTTTTCTCCTTGGGTAACCATCCCACTGCATGTCATGACTTTCACACTTGGGTCTACATTTCTTAGCTCAGTTTTAACTCTTTGGCAATTTTGCATAGGGGTGGGTTGTTTTTCCTGCATCTTGGCTATTAAAATTGGGCAATCCTCAACCACATGGTCCAGCTGCCTACAATACTTGCACGATGGCCTGGTAGGATTTGGGAATTATATTGTGAAGTGTCCTACCTCTCTGAAGTTAGAACAGATTAGCTACCCACGTCCTCGTCCTGCGCATCCTCCCCGACCTCCTCTGCCCCTGGCTGGGGACCTTCTGAAGTGCGCAGAAGTTACTAGCGACGCAGGGTCGGATTGTACCCTATACAAGTTCCCATGATCTATCTTCAAGTCATAAGTACGATAGTTCTACTCATCGTGTCCCACCGATCGGTAGAATCTGCACCATTGTTGCTTCAGTTCTGGGACATAAGCACCTAGCCGAGGGCAATGGTTCGTATCATGCAATCCTTCTATACGACAGTCGTTGCACCACAATGCAGGTCCGCTCGATCCTGGTCGTGATAGTATGGGTTCCCCACTTGCTCCTGGGCGTACCGGACTAGGTCCTTCCACCTGCATGTAATCTACCAATAGAGGGTACTGATCCTCCATATGGCCAGATACCCGACATCGTATGCACCATAGATATGCGTAGGCATCCTTTCCTCGCTCCTTTTGTAGGTTTTGAATTTCCATATGCATAGCCCCAAGTTGCTCCTGAATTTTTGGCACCCCTACTGATGTATATTCTCTAGGTGCAGCTTCTAGTTTCATAGCGACTTCCACAACTTTCTCCTGTGACTCAAAGGTTTGGTGACTCATTGGCATGTGTAGGTGAGGTAACAACATAGCGATGAACCATTCTGTATGTTGTCTATCGTCATACTCAAATCCTCCTTCCATGATTGCTCTCTTCAATCGTTGATCAGCCTCTCACACCGACTCAGACAAACCTTGTTTGAAGTCCTTTACTTCCGCTACCAGCTACGAGTAAGATTTTGGCTTTCAGAACTGTTGCTTCAAAATGTCTTTGATATCTTGAATAGATGCACTCCCATTCTGGGCAATGTATCTCATATACCAGTCCAGTGCTCTATCCTCGAATGCTAGGGACAGCTTCACCCTCTTCACCATATCATTTGCCACATTCTGTGCAGTCCAGACAAAATCTGCAACAAACCAAAATTGGTCCATATCCTCATCCCCTACCCCATTGAAGGTAGGTAGTCTCAAGTGCACAGCCATATCGCTGTTCAGCGTGGGTGGTGGTATGGGTGAGTTATTACCTTTGTGCGGCCTGGGTGGCGGTGTAGCCGGGGGATCTTGCGCAGCTGGTTCTTGCAACAGATTATAGGTAGATCTCCCCCCGTCAAGGTTGGTCCGATAGTATTTACCACTACGCATCGCACTCCCGTCTAGATCCGAGATCATTCAGTCGGTATGACTGCTTAGAATGCTATTTTCACAGTAATATCTTAATTAGCAATGGTAATGTCCTAAAAAATTTGCCCTGAAACCCTTTAAAGAATTGTTGTTCGGCCTCAGAGTATGAGACAAACTGATCAATGGAAAATTCTGTCACAAATCCTCCTAGCACACTGTCCACCCAGTGATCTACTATGCGCGTGATAGTATTATCAGTCCTCTCTAGCTGCTGGATCAGCTCTAGGATCCACTGAGTGACTCGTTCGTCCTTTCAACACTTTTGGAATTCTACGAGTCTGGCCAACCACTCTTGAAGCTCGATTCAAATGTCACAAAAAATATTTCATAGCTTTCTGTAAGAATGTACCTATTTTTCCACCTTTCTGCTATTTACTTCTCGGTGCGATTTTATTTTACCACAAATTCCTGGATCTGCTTTTTGAACCAGTCTTCAATTTCCTTTCTTTCAAGCTTCCAATATTCTCTTGTCATTACCTGATCCCTTTCTCAAAAATTCTCCAGATCTCGGCAACGAAACCATTTGTTGGTTCAGAGCTCAAAGCTTGCCAACAAACCCCTATACTACTGGCCCTTTTAGCAATGACCTACTTGCGTAGGTCAAAGTCTCACCTGAAGTAGTATGGGTGGGTGATGGAACTGGGTTTCCACACCCTGAGAAAGGATAGGTAAGGCAAGCAAAGCTGCATTCGGCCCTGTGATATCCTGATCACCTTATTCTGTGTAGGGCCAAGTAGGTATCTATTCGCATCCACGTGCGCTAGATCTATAATTATATACTTGTATGACAGTGGCATAGCATTGCATAAACAAAATATAACAGATCCAGATATAGAAAACACACTTACACAGATCTTCATAGCTTAAATACAGAAAATGCACAATGGAATAAGTACCAATGATTCACACAACAGGTACTCATAGATTCAGTTCTCTATCAACCTTTCTTATCAATTCATCAATTCCTTCTTACAATTCCCTTCCCAACCTGCACACACAGCAGTAGGGTCTGCACACAGCTAGACTTGGATCTCCATGCACACAGCTAGTAGGAGTCCTTTCCCCAAAAACCCAAGCAGATAACTTAAACCACAATTTGCATCAATAGCTTTTCATTTCTCTACTTTACAATACAAAATGTTCCTCTATTTATAATAATCTAGCCTAGACTTTCCTATGGTCTGCAAACTGTGGTTTTCGTACCCCTGGTTTACCCTTTTACCCATTACAATGCTTTTGGGGCTTTGACCCACCAAAAAACCCATGCGCTAGACTAAATCTAATCAAAATTATTCAAAATGGAGCAATTTCGCATCTCGTAGGAGACCCTGTTCCAACATGGCTCTTCCCACATGAAGAAAAGAGATGTAGTATGGCAATCATGGTTTGCCCATTGTTTCTCCTGAAACATGCAGCATGTAAATTAGGGAGAATCATACCCCCAATGGGCACCTCCAACTCTTGCGCCACACTCCCAATAAGGCTTCCCATAAACGTAAGAACATCTCTAACATATGGAAGCAAAAACTAATGAAAACAAGTTGCAAAATGACAACAGGGAGGTGGATCATAGTTCCTCATATGGAACCAGCATAGTGCATCCTTTGCCTTCCTCAAATAAAAGAATATCAAGTGTCCTTTCAACCACTTGTTTTCTGCCACAATCATCCTACAAGATAATATCATAAAAGTAACATGTGGTGCCAATGGTGCACACCAAGAATCATGTGGCTTCCCCCGCAAACCACCAATAGAATAGCCAACCTCAGTGTTGTAAGTGGCCTCAAGTACATCATAATATAATATGCAAGAAGGGATAATCCTCCTTGATACAACATGTTGATCATATAGAGTAAATAAGTACAAATCATAATGCAAAATTGTACCTTCTCCACCATGTACTTCGGTCCTTGAGCTGAAATGGCTCAACTGTAATATCCCAAAAGGGAGAATGCAGTAATACTTCACACAATATAAGAACTTACAGCAATATAAACAATAGATCTAAGTACAAATCAAAATATTTAGAAAGAGATGATGCATTTTATTATATTGGAGAAGAATCAGTTACACAAGTACAAACTATAGGTAGATCTAGCCAAAGAGATGAGCTAGGATCACCCTAAAAACATGTGTGAAGCAGGTACAATGTAACTGTTAAGGCTCTGTAGAAAATACTGCACTGTCTCTTCAACAGAACATAAACATGTAGTTGCAGGCTGAAAAGAGAAATGCAGATCTACTCAAAACTAGAGCTCTGATGATGCAAATATTCAAGATCTGGCCATTGTGATGGATTCCCAAGATAACCCAAAAAGAATTTTCCAGATCTGCAACTTTGGAAAAATCACCTCCCCAGGGTTTGATCCTTGATCTGCTAGGAAATGCAGATCTGAAGTATAGATGGCTAAAATATGTGCTTAGATCAGATCTATGGTTGAAGGGATGTTCCCTTCCTCAGATCTATGAACTAAAAGCTCTAGATCTAGCTTCTCAATCCTCCAAAAGATGATTGCAGCTGCTGCAACACAACTGCCTCCAAAAAATGTGCTGTGAGGGAAAGAGAGGTCTTCTGCTTGCTGAAATATGTTGAAATAAACTCCAAGTTGGTGGTAAGACTGATGGAAATGTGGAGGAATGATCTTCCACTATATTTCTAGCTGAAGTACTAGCAACTTCCTTCCTCCTTTCATATCTACAATATGGACAACCTTATTCTTGAGGAGAATACTACTACTAGGAGGTTAATAACTTTTGGCCTAATTCCAGATTTGCAATATTGCTCTGGTAATGCTGATCTATAAGCCCAAGTGATGGGAATAATCCCTCACCTTTTTCTCCAGCTGAAGTACAGAAGACAACTTCCACCTTCCAAACTGATCTTCAAAAAACTACAGTTTTATGAATATGAATGTTCTGCAGAAAGTAGAAAAAGGAAATGGCACTTAAAGCCTGATGTATAATTAAGTACAAACCTCTTCCTTAGAGATCAATCAAAGAAAGAGGAGGGATTCCCGCCCGGGAGCACCCTGTGCTAAACAACACCTGCAATCTTTGCTAAATAGCCCAAGAATGCAGTGGAATGTCACTTGAAAATTCCATATATAAAAGATCATACATCAAATAATCTAAGATGCCTTACACCCTTGCCTTCATCTCCTTTATAAAGTTTGAGCCCCCTCAAGCCTCGTCCCTAATCTCAACTGCGTAGTCTCATGTGGACAAGATCCTCCATGTGGGACTGCATTGTTTGACCAAATCAACCAAACAGTCTAGGTGCAATGTACACCTCCTCCATAATGTGTCCTTCATTTGCACATGATTCTCCATCACTTGATCATGAATTCTCAATGATCCTTTGTTGACATCTTCAAGATCTTAGTTGACTGAATCAACCCTCCATGATCCTTCTCATTAAATCAGACATGATCTCCAATCTCATTCACATTAGTAGTTTCTCAACTACCTCTTTTTGCAGATCTAGGCTAAAATAAGCCACATTCACACACACAAAGTGGATATTTATTCTTATTGAGGATTGTGGGTCCCTCCACCATTTTTTTTACTTAATTTATTAAGAAAATCAAGGACTCTAATATTCCAAATATGATGTGAAAATTTTGGAATATTACAGTCCCCGCTGGAAAAATGTTGCTTGTCCTCAAGCAACTCCAAAAGTAGATGCAAAGCCATCTATTCCCCTCCAAATGGCATCCACATAAGGAAGGCTTCCTCCATTTGCTGCAATAGGTTATGCATGTTTGGTTCCAAATTTGTCTTTTAAAATCATAAAGGATGACCTCCAACTGTTTGGTTAGATGTCCTCCTTCCATCATGAAGTACCAAGTGACAACCATATGATGTCCAACATCATCATCAATACATGAGGTACATACAATAAGGTGGTTCTCTTCATAAAGGAAAAGCTCCATCACACAATACATATCTTCATCCCATGTTTCATGAATTAGATTAGTCATTGAGATGCTCTCATACTTAGCCTTATTGGCTTTGTGGGATCCAAAATTCATCATTTCATGGTTATGCAAAAGAAGAAAGGAAGAAGTAATATGGGTAGAAAAATATTTCAAACCATATTCTCCTAGGAATAACCACCGGAGTAAGGCCCTTTGTTGCCATCCTCCATCTCCTCCATGTAAGATGGTCAAGCCAAAATCCCCCATAAGCAACCAAAGCAATAAGAGACCTTGCTGCCTTCTCTCCTCCTCATGTGAATCATGAAGAAAAAACATACTAATGGATATATGAGATGTCACATCAGCCCAATACAAAGAAACATCATCAATGCACATCATGAGATCATTATGCCAAATTTTACATAATACAAAACACCTAGACATAGGAGATGTCATGTGGTGGCCAAACTCTGTCAAGTGAAACAAAAATGAACATGCCTTCTTTTCCTGCATACTATCATTGATACACAAGGCATGAATCAGAAAATCATGAACTATTGGGTCGTATCCATACTCACCCAAGAGCAGCCAGCGCAGCCATGCCTCCTCTCTCATCTCATATGTGTTTTTCAAGGCATGGATCAGAAAAAGTAGTGCCTTTGGAGAATGACAGAAATCTCCCAATGGCAACCAGTGTAACCAAACATGCTGGCCCATACAAATCTGCAAGTGGTTTTGCAACCCCTTACTTATCATCCTCATCCATTCACTCCCATGTGGATGATGAATGAGGTACTGCATAATCATGGCATCCTCCCTTTGTAGAATGCCATCCTTCCCAAACTTTTGAAGAACTTTGCATTCCCTGAAATGTTGAAATGCATCTCTAATGAGATCTCTCAATGAGATTCTCTCTCCATCAAAGGCCCTCCAAAACCAAAGAAGTTTTGGATTTGCTACAAGTATAACTTTCTCTTTGAGCAGTGAAAGGCTCATTGAGAAAGGGTCATCTAGAATGGAGAAAGGTTTCTCATTTCAAGATGTCTACCATTTGTCATCTTTGCTTCCATTGGTTCATGAGTGAAGCTACCTCTAGAATGCTACAAGAATGATGAAGCCCTTCCTTTATCACAGCTACTAAGTGACAATGATGTAGATCTATAGGGTGATACATTTACTGTCTCAAAGCAACTTACAACACTGATTTCACAATCAGTCATGGTACATAGGAAAATGCTAATCCCATTTTCTGAAATTATACATCTCAACTCAAAGGGTTGAATGTAGCTCAACAATGATGAACATGGATAGTTTTCAGTTTCCTCCTTGATTAGATCAAGGGTCCTCTGCGTTGTGATATGTCTTTGCTTCAAATCAACATTTTTTTCTAACCCTTGGTTATGCATTGATCTTGAAACCATATGTGCTGAAATTTTATGCATACCTTGGATCACCTGATATGTGGGAACCTCTTGACAGAACACAAGAGTTCCTCCAACCGGGACAATAGTGTCTCCTACTTCTAGTAAGAGTGATAGCCTCTTTTCTCCAAGTGTACCAGCACTGGTATCTTCCTCCTCCTCCTCATGCATCTCTTGATCCATGTATCAGACTCCATATGGAAAAGGCTCAAGACTACCTTGCAAAGATGCAAGTGTCTCTTCTCCAGATATAAGTACTTCTGTAGCAGGTGGTGAAAGTAGTGACCTCTTTTCTAGAGTGACAAGATTGACATTCTCTCTCTTCTCTACATCAAACTTCTTCCTCAACTTGTGAAAGAAATCTGAATACTTGGCCACCTTTGCATGCTCTATGTTCCCAAACCACCAACCTTCTGCTTCATCTAAGAGATGAAGTGCTGCAATTTGAACAGCTTCTTCTTCAGCCACAAGATGCAGCTCGAAAAATGAATCTAACTCCCTCCTCCAAGCTTTGACATTGCTTGAGGAAGATCCATAAAATGTAGGCAAATAGAATCTATTATGCCTCTTCCTTCTATTGCTGCTATAGGATCCTATTTCTTCTTTAATCTGGAAGAATTGTTGGAGAGTTAGCTTCTCCT
Organism: Pinus albicaulis; assembly: GCA_034641835.2. Lineage (NCBI taxonomy): Eukaryota > Viridiplantae > Streptophyta > Pinopsida > Pinales > Pinaceae > Pinus > Pinus albicaulis. The sequence goes on from CM076573.1 coordinate 327,921,368, forward strand.
TGAAAGCTCTAGATTGTGTTTTTTACTCTTCAAGATATAGACTGAGAGTCTCATGAGTCTCAGGTTCATTACTTTCTTCACTTCTATACCTCTCACATTCTTCAAAGAAAGTGGGCATAGTGTATCTATGAGGAGATCTAGGATTCTCCGGTCTTCTTTTCCACTGATAGGAATTACTTTCCTCATCACATATTCTTCTTGGATCCTCCCTCTGTCCTTCCTCCTTCATTTGATTGACCTCCTTGGAGAGATCTTGCATGGATCTGAAGAAAGGAGTGACAGATTTCTCATCCTCCATGATAGATCTCATCTATCTGTCCTTCTTTCAATGCACAAGATGAAGTGTCCACAAGCTGAGCCAAAGATCATGCTCTGATACCACTGTAATATCCCAAAAAGGGAGAATTCAGGAATACTTCACACAATATAAGAACTTACAACAAGATAAGCAATAGATCTAAGTACAAATTAGAATATGCAGAAAGAGCTGAGCCATTTTATTATATTGGAGAAGAATTAGTTACACAAGTACAAACTATAGGTATATCTAGCCAAAGAGATGAGCTAAGATCACCCTGAAAACATGTGTGAAGTAGGTACAACATAATTGTTGAGGCTCTGCAGCAAATACTGTGCTGTCTCTTTAGTAGAACATAAACATGTGGTTGTAGGCTGAAAAGAGAAATTCAGATCTACTCGAAACTGGAGCTCTGATGATTCCAAGGTTCAAGATCCGGCCAATGAGATGGATTCCTAAGATAACCCAGAAAGGATTTTATAGATCTGCAACTTTGGAAAAATCACCTCCCCAGGGTTTGATCCTTAATCTGATGGGAAATATAGATCTGAAGCTAGATCTAAAGGATAGATGGTTGAAATATGTTCTCAGATCAAATATATGCTTGAAGGGTTGATCCCTTCCTCAAATCTATGAGCTGAAAGCTCTAGATCTAGCTTCTCAATCTTCCAAAAGATGATTGCAGCTGCTGCAAAACAATTGCCTCCAAAAACTGCGCTGTGAGGGAAAGAGAGGTATTATTTCTACTAAAATATGCTGTAATAAACTCCAAGCTAATGGTAATACTGATGGAAATGTGGAGGAATGATCCTTCGCTGGATTTCTAGCTGAGGTACTAGCAACTTCCTTCCTCCTTTCAAATATGTAATATGGATAACGTTATTCTTGAGGAGAATACTACTGCTAGAAGGTTAATAACTTTTGGCCTAATGCCAGATCTTCAATGTGGCTCTGGGAGTGCTGATCTATAAGCCCAATTGCTGGGAATAATCCCTCACCTTGTACTCCATCTAAAGTACTGAAGACAACTTCCACCTTCCAAACTGATCTTCAGAAAACTGTAGTTTTCTGAATATGAATGTTCTGCAGAAAGTAGAAAAAGGAAATGGCACTTAAAGCCTGATGTATAATGAAGTAAAAAAATATTCCTTAGAGATCACTCAAAGAAAGAGGAGGGATTCCATCCCGGGAACACCCTATGCTAAACAGCACTTGCAATCTCTGCTAAACAACCCAAAAATGCAGTGGAATGTCACTTGAAAATTCCAGATATAAAAGATCATACATCAAATAATTCAAGATGACTTTTACACTTGCCTTCATTTATTTTATAAAGTTTGAGCCCCCTCAAGCCTTGGCCCTAATATCAACTGCGTAGTCTCATGTGGACAAGATCCTCCAAGTGGGACTGCGATGTTTGACCAAATCAACCAAACTGTCTAGGTGCAATGTACACCTCCTCCATGATTTGTGCTTTATTTTCACATGATTCTCCATCACTTGATCATGAATTCTCAATGATCCTTTGTTGACATATTCAATATATTAGTTGACTCAATCAACCCTCCATGATCCTTCTCATTAAATGAGACATGATCTCCAATCTCATTCACATTAGTAGTTGCTCAACTACCTCTTTTTGTAGATCTGAGCTAAATTAAGCCACATTCACACACACAAAGAAAATATTTATTCTTATTGAGGATTATGGGTCCCTCTACCCTTTTATTTACTTAATTCAATAAGAAAATAAATGACTCTAATATTCCAAATATGATGTGAAAATTTGGGAATATTACATCAACTGAAAATTCTCCCTCACTCTCCATGAGCAGGGAAGTGGCTGTGACAACCTCTCCATCACCATTTGGGCTACGCATCTCTCCTCATGTTGATATACATCCTGCTGAATGCCCTCCCAAGTGAACTCCTCCATCAAAGAATGAAATGCATCCAATTTCATGGAAAGAAAGTCCACATGTGCTGCATGTAGTAGCTTCCTCTTGAGCTCAGAAACTCTAGTCAAGAAGACTCTTCCATAAGAATAGATGACCTCATCAACCACTGTGCATCTATCATCTACCTCTAGTTCATCAAGAATCATGCAAGCACCAAGATCCTTAGAGTACTCTACTAAGAGTTAAGACCTCCAATATGGATCAATCCTCCTAAGAGACAGTGCTAAAGATCTGAAATGTGAGGCTCCCCACCTGCTGTTGTCTTCTCTTTTGACATCTATCATGCCAAAGTCATCCTCCAAGGTGCTGCCATGCCCAACATGCAGCTGCTCATGCTCCAATAAAAGTGGTGACCTTTGGAAGTTGACCTCCCATGAGAAGCTACCATCCAAAAATAACCTCCTAATCTTGGCCAATGTAAGCATGAGTGGCCTCCATCTACTCCAATGTATGGAGGATTCCTTCCTCAAAGGAAGTACCATATATTTATCCAAGTCCATGGAGAAGCTCCCTTGCACCATGAAGGTGCCATCCTCCATCACTGTAGCAAGTTATGTCACTGCAGAATATGTAGTGAGAGTGGGTGATGCTGAAAATGGGAGAATGTATCCCTCCTCCTTGAGTCTACCGCAGACTCTATGCACTGTATTAGACCCCTCCAAAGTACCCACCCCTCTGGGATCCAAGAGTGGTGTTATCGAAGGTGAAGCATTCCTCATAATCTCCTGATCTGGTGGTCTCCCTGGTGGAATGCCTCCATGTAATGAGACATCAAAGTCAAGAGTAGACTGCACATATGGATGGACAACTTTTTCCCTGCCCTCATAGCGCAAATGAGTCTGCCTCTTATTTTCATTAACTATCTGGAATAGATAGGGTTGTGTGCTCCTCATCATTCGATACTGTTCATCCTACCTACCTTCTCTTTTCATATGAAAGGTTTCACAATCATGTTGTTCATTGATTGTACCTTGACCTCCATATATGAGATCCCAGGGAACTTCTTGCAATGATACAAGAGTCCCTCTCATTAGAGCATGTTCTCCATATTCCTCTGCATGAGGTGCTAGATATCCTCTAGATGTGACAGTGTTGTTGCCCCCAAATTTCTCTTCCTCTTCAATATGAATGGGAAAACTTTCAATAAGAGGATCCTCTTTTGAAAACAAGATTCCCATGGCCTATTTTCCAGAAGTATGAGATATAGATATTGCCTCTAGCAAGGTGTTATGAAAGATATTAACCTCTTCAACAATTTTCTAAATTGGAGTTGAGTTTATAGGTTTCTCCAACATATGCAAAGGTTTTTTTTGTCTTAGTTTGTTTGGTTCCACCAAGGATGTTTCAAAATGTTTTCCATCAAACCTTTCCACTAATCTCTTAGTGAAATTTTCATAAAAAGAAGTATTTGCATTTTTCCAAGAAAAAGACTCAAATATCCACCATGCATAGGCCTTAACTCCAAAATGCAGAGCTGCAAACTTGATGGCTTCATCTTTAGAAACTTGGTGCTGCTACAAATAGGTGTCTAGCTCCTCCACCCACGCTCTAGCTGAACATTTTGTTGAACCATCAAAAGTAGATAGAAAAAAATTATCCATACCATGTTGCTTGCTCCTTTCCACCTTGATCTTGCAAAACTCTTATAAAGTGATATGATCCCTAAACCTCTTAGTTTGAGATTCATAATCCTATAGAAAATCACTAGAAGTTTCTCTCCTAGGAATTTCTCCGTCTTTCATCTCCATCATAGTATATCTAGGCATTTGACTGCACTGTGAATCATAGCGTGTGGTTGCATGCTCACACCTATCATGTGAAAATCTAGATTTTTCTCTAGATCCAAACTCCTTTGGAGATTCCCTCTCCCTTCTCATTTTCTTGAGATCTCCTTTAATGCTCTGTATAGATTGAAAAAGAAGCTTTGAGAGCCTCTCTTCCTTTCTTCCACCACATAATGGAGTCTTCTCTTTGCCTTTTATGTAAATCTCTCATTCTTCTTATTCTCCTATTAGCATAATGTCTGAGATCCATAGGCTAAGCCAAGATTATGTTTTGACACCACTGTAATATCCCAAAATGGGGATGCAGCAATACATAAACAAAAAACTGGAAATAGTAGTGTAAATCAACTCATTGACATTGGAGACCAATATGGAGACATAACATCATGTATTATATCAGTAAATCAATACATAATAGTGAGGCATGAATCATATACAATGAGGAAACAAGCTTCCCATAAGCAATCACTCCTAAATCTGAACTGCTGCTACAATACAAAATGATGGAAGACTGTTACAACACAGTTATAAACACACTGATACAAAAAAATAATGTACAAAATATGTAGGGTTGTTATATGCCTCAAAATATTTTCCTAATACAAATCTAGGCTTAATACAAACTCCTACAAAGAACCCAGAAAGGGTTTTTAGAAATACACTCTATACAGGATCGGATCTAAAGCCCAATGGCTGAAGATTCACTGAACACTCAAGAACAAGAGTGTAGAAGGCTGAAATATAGCAGATATAATATATATCCCCTCAAAGGTCTCCTCCCATGAAAGGCTAAACCCTTCAATCACAAGAAAACACTCCAAAGGAGCCACAAGATCCCTCACTGAAACTGCCCTCCAAAATAATAGAATACCTAGCTGGAATAATGCTGGAAATGATGGGAAATAGTTGGCCTAATTCAAAATATCTGAAATATGCCCAAGAGCTCTCCAAACAGATCTCCCAAGAGAAGGAAAATTTCCTCCTATGAGAAACTATCTCAGAAAGTGGGTTTTTAACCCCTCGACTAGAACACCCTTCAACACAACATAATAACTTGCAGGAACTACGCTGATGAAGAAAGTTATAACTTGGAATGCAAACTTGAATGTGGAAATGAATACAATACTCTTCCAAGAGGCCTCTCAAGAAAAGAGGTGGGATCCCTGCTCAGGAACACCCGGTGCTAAACAGCATAGCAACCCTGCTAAACAGCAAGAGGAAGAAAAGTCTAAACAGACCAATATCAAAATAATAATCTAAAACATGAATAACAAAGGCTGCCATCCTCTACATATATATCAAGTAAACCACCTCACATTGGGTCCCATCCATACTTTCCACCAAGCTCATGCAAGTTGTCCTCCACTAAAACTATGTTTTCTCATCATAAAGGCCACTCCTCCATGACAACGCTGTTGACTTGGTCAAAGTTGACTGAATCAACGTGACCCAATCCCTGTTCACACCCAAAGGTGCTTAATCTAGCTGCTTATTACTCCTCTTTTCACATTAGGAGAGTTATTATTCCATCTAAAGAGGTTTATGGGCCTCCCTACCCACTTATTCACCTACCTAGTGATAAAATAAACTATAATATTCCATTTTGATGAAGGCTACATTTTTGGAATATTAAATCACAAATCTAATTTTTAACTTTATTAAAAGTAATGGACCATTTTGCTAAGTAATTTTTGAAAATGGTCACGCTGGGCATTGTCTACCTTTTTCATCTCCATTTGACATTTGTCTGTCTCTTGTTTTGACATGAGTCAAATTTAACTTAAGAAAAAAGAAATTACACATCTTATTGTAAAATGGACAGTTTTGCTAAATAAATTTTGTTTCTATATAAATGAATGTTATAAATAATAATGAGGAAATTATCATGGAGGAGCTTATTATAATTATAATGATCTCAAATCCCTAGGAAAATGGTGGGTGGGGAGCCACGTGGCATGAATCTAATTTTAAAATTTATTAAAAGTAATGGACCATTTTGCTAAATAATTTTGAAAATGTCCAAGCTAGGCATTGTCTACCTTTTTCATCTCCATTTGACATTTGACCGTCTACTGCTATGACACGAGTCAAATTTATCTTAAGAAAAAAAAGGAATTACACATCTTATTGTAAAATGGACCGTTTTGCTAGCTAAAATTTATTTCTATATGATTGAATGTTATAAATAATAATGATGAAATTATCATGGAGGAACTTATTAGAATTAGAATGATCTCAAATCCCTAGGAAATTGGTGGTGGGGAGCCATTTGGCATGAATCTAATTTTCAAATTTATTAAAAGTAATGGACCATTTTGCTAAATAATTTTTCTTTTATAAATAATAAAGAGGAACTTATAATAGTGGAAATAATAAAATAATATTAGATTACATCGTCAAATTTTAGAGGAAAAAAAGAAAAGACTACTTTTTCAAGTAGTATTTTCAACTTATATCGTGATGGATTTGTTCAAATTTCGAGTGGGAACACTTGTTGGATGCAAAAATTGACTCCTCATCCAAGGAGTACCCGTTTTTTCATGTGTTCATCATTTTTCGTCTAGGGGAGTCCATCTAAAGTATGCAACATAGGTACTCCATAGATGAGGAATTAAATTTTTCATCCAACGAGTACTCCCACTCGAAATTTGAGTAAAACCTTAGAGAGATAAGTTGAAAATAGAAGTTGAAATAGTAGTTTTATTATTTTTACCTTTTTACCCAAAAAATGGTGAATCATACCCCATGGTTTACATCATCATCTTGAATCCAACTGGTTCTCATAAATTTTATTTTGGTTGTATATTTTCTTAGGAGGCTCATTTTAGACCTCAAAAGTTCTCCAATGATTGTTTTTGTGAGTTATCATACTCATGATCCGCAATGATATTGGATCCTTGGGTTCTTTGTGGATCTTGCCTAAATATTTCCTAGAAAAAAAATAAAATAAAATAAAAAACATTCAAAATTTCAATCTAATATATAAATTTATATTTAATTTATTATGAAAATCAAACCACAAAATTTTCAACTTAACATTCTTATCAGAAATTGCTAATATTAACATTAAGAGAGAAGTTTTCCCCAAAAAACAAGCATTAAGAGAGAAGGATGGAGATTTGAAATTAAATACATACATTGATGTTACGTTCTCATTCATCCCGCTCGTGAAGTCTAGAGAGATATAATACAAAGAAAATAGAGAAATAAACCTCTCAAAATAAAAATAAAAGTGCAGGAGCACAGGGAACTCAGGATGCAAGGGAGAATACAGATTTTGAAACTGGAACCCTTGTTCTTCACCATTCCCAAACCTTCCTTTCTTTAAGCGACCCTATGTTAGGTTTCTTGCTTTGGGTCTTCTTCACAAATTATTTGAGATTAGAAAAAAAAATGACGATCTTCCGTGAGAAGGACAAACTGTCAATGTCCAAGTTCTACTTTGTTGCAGGTATGCAGGTTTTTCACCATCGTTCCTTTTTTACTTGCATTTCATTTATAGTATTTTGTATGGATTTTGGTCCTTCTATGGTGATTTTTCTAATTTGGTTGGATGACTCAGGTAATTCAGCAAGGAAGAATTGAGAGGAAACGTGCCTCATGTTGTGACATGCAATGACTTCCAATGAGAATTTATTGTCTGTCAAAATGTTTCCAACAATTTAAAAGTTTATGTTCAACAAGGTAATGTCCCAAGCCTTATTTCAATATTAATGGTAATAGTGAGATTGGTTTTAGCCTTTAAATAGGAATTATATAGCATTCCTTAGATGCAAATCCAACGTTTCTTTTTTCCAGAGTTGGAGCAAGTGATGTATCTTAGATTTGCATGTGGCAGAGGCTTGTAATCCTCGCTCTTAGTCTGGTATGCAAAAAAAAAAATTACTTCACATCATTTAGTTCCGATTCAATGGGAAAATATGAAAACAAATCCATGATTAATGCTAAATAATGAAAAATTTCCTGTACATCGAAATATTGACATTCAACGAGATGTATTGTAGTTTTGTGGAAACTTAAAATTTCATCATATAAAGAAGATGCAGTGGAAAATTAGGTTGTTTCATCTAGGTTTTATCTCAACACGGTTTTATTTTGGAAATTGTTATGAAACTAGTTCACAAAATATAAGAAAAGAGAGATCAACGACTTAGAATCAGCCTCTTTGAGGGGGCAATCTCCTTTACATTACATAAATGACAAATTTTTGGATGATACAAATGAAAAAACATCCTTTCTATATATAGGAGTCCATGGGGTGACAATATAATCATAGCCGACCTAACAATAATAATGTAAGGGAAAAACAATAAAAATAGTAGATTTTATGGGGCACAATAATAACAATATGGGGGCTACAGGGGTACAACAATAATAATAAATGGGTTTCACTAACAATAATAGGCGACTACACTAGTAATATAGGGATCTAACATGCCCCTCTCCTTCAAAAAAGTGTTTTGCTCAATGCTTGAGTAGATTTGGATGCTTCTGTATAAAATTTTCATCCTCTCATGTGGAATCTTCAATGGGTAAGTTCTTCCACTTGATGAGATACTCTGAAATTGATGGATTTCGTAGTTTTTGAGTTCTTGTTTCTGTGACTGCTTTAGGTTCCAATACGATTTTTCCTTCCTCATCAATTTCTGGGAATATTGTTTCACCTAAAATTTTGTCACCTATAACCTTCTTTAAGCATGTGTTAGGTCCCCGTAATTTGTCAGATTGGCAGAACAAATGAATAGGGGTAACATCAAACCAGTCTTTGGAGTCCTAGGACCTAGCCTTCCTGAACTCAGAGAGGGCTGTCTCTATACTTGTGCAAAAGATGTGAACTCAATAGGTCTTAGGGTTTGGATTTTAGGCTAGTTATAAGCTTTAGGGTTTGTTTGTTTGTTTGGTTGGTTGGGTAGGTTGTCATGTATAACAGATATAGTAAGAGAGGTTTAGACCATTGGGCTATGGAGTCTGCAAAGGGTCTAGAAATTACAACAATAGGTCAAGGGTGCTTCGGAGGGCAAGTATAACAAAGCCAAATGGATCTTCGAGGCTTAGGTGAGTGAAATGAACATTAAATTGTGAACAATGTAGGTGCAAAGGGAAGTTAAGAATACTTTGACAAATACTACAACAAGAAGGGCCTATAATATTACTATGCATAAATAAATAACCAAAGACAGGGCATACCAATAACTTCTTTGACCAAAACCCTAGCAAGTAAACTTTAAGACAACAATCTAGCTAACCCTAGAGAGCAGTAAACATGTAAAGTCTCTAGTGATTTCACCTTTAGGAAAAGAAAACATTTAAGATAACAATAGTGATGACCAAGAATCATGTAACTCCTAATATTCCTTAATCATACTATAAAGACCTTCAAAGCAACCATTTAAGACTAACAACAGGGCATGGAAAATCATAAACCTCTTCAGCTAAACCTAATCAGTAATACTTCAAAGTAAATACCTCAAAAACAATGTTTAAGTGATTCCAAAGGGCAGGGCTAACCATAAACCTCTTTGGCACTGACTCCATTAAATCATTCTTGAGATTAATAAGCTGAGTGGGATTAGAGAGCAACTAAGAATTCTCTAAGTTGACCAAGAAGAGGAAAACATGAGAGAAAAAGAAGCAGACATACTTAATGTGCTTTCGACAGCATACCTTAAGCTAAAATTTCTATCCTAATGCAAGAGAAAGATGAAACAAAATGAAAACACAAGAAGACATGTACAAAATGAGAAAGACATCACCATTAGCCATCTTCATGAATCGTGCAAAGTGCTTGTCTCATTGATATTCATTTCAGAACCTTCATAATGCTCCAAAGCCAAAAACTCCTCACAACTCATAGTTTATTAGTTTTTTCTCCACAATCCACCAAAATCCAATCAACAACTACAATGAGGCCTCAATGTTGTATTTAACAATAAAGGAGGACCAAAACCCTAACTAGGTCTCCAAAGTATCATCATAAATTCAAAATTTGTCCTATGAGACCATGCAAGGCCCAAGGCACAAATATCCTAAGCTAATAAATGCATAATAACTTCAAACATAAATTTTTAGCTAACTAGGAGTGTTTGCCTTAGAAGTCCTCAAAAATACATTTTTTCCATAAATTTGTGTCTTTTGTTGACTTTGTAGGCAAGGGCGCAACGCCAAGGTGTCCAAATGAGCTCCATGATAGCTCATTGGAAATCTTGTCAAGTATACTTTCCAAAATTTCTACTGGTTTTCCATTTGGTGTCCATTTTCCTATGAAAAAAATAAATCTCCTAATACTACTTATGGCATAGCACCAGCTCTGAAAATATGCAGAAAGTTGGGTTTTTGGGTGTTTTTGGCACTTTTGGAGTACGAGTTCTGCTCCAAATGACCTGAAATGTTTTGTGGGATGTGTCCTTGGCCTAAGGATTCCAAAAATGTAAGCTAGTCCTCAAATGAGTGCCCCAAAAAATAGTGCAATGCCAGTGGCACTGCGCCATTCTCCCTCAAAAACAGTACAAAACCCACACATTTAAAAAACTTGCCAAAATTTGGATTTTTCCTACTGATTAGGTCAGCGATGCTTGTAGGGATAGATTAGCTAGATTACCAAGGTTTTCTTTGTCTTTAGCCTCCTTGGTCCCACCATGTTTTTCATAGGCCTCTTGTTAGTAGGCTTACAACTTTCTTCATGGCTCCTTGACCCACTGTAATCACTGATCTCTTCTTCATTTACCTTTGCCTCACTGATAGCCTAGCTTTCTGACCGTTTTCCATCATCACTTCTGATCTTTTTTCCATTATGCTTTATTTCATCCTTCACTGTTTGATTCCTCATTTGCATTTGACCTTCTCCTTCACTGCCACTTCTTCGTTGCTTGATTCATTTTTTCCCTCTCTCTCATTGACATTTGATCACTCTGTCTTTGAAATACCCTAGGACAATGGAACTGATGTGGAAGACGGTAATGGAATGGCAGTATTCTTGTGAATGAGATGAATGAGTGATGGTATAAATATGTTAGGTTGAATGAGAGGCTAGAAAATTTGATGATAACCCTTAAAATAATGTAAGCACCCTTGTCAATCATTGATTTTCTTTATAGGAAAATGGAATGAGGCTCAACAGTGATGTCTAGTTTAAGTCTTAGGGTAGCCTCCTTATGGTTTGATTTCATCCAATTAAAACATCAAATATGCTTGAAAATGTGGTTAGGTGATGATACTTACCCTCAAGAACACTTAAAAAGCCCTTGGCAGAGATTTGGAGGTGAACTGAGTGTTTTTAGGGTTGAGAAAGCCCTCCTGGCTAAGCACGTAATGCCCAGGTAAATGGTGGGTCGGTTTGGGAAAAGGCGTAGAGCCTTGTTCCAGGTGTGTAGTGCCAATGTCTCCTTGTCGGGCCTATCGAGTAAACATTAGGGGAATTTTGAGGTCTAAAATGGGCCTCCTAAGGAAATTATAAAATAATAGTGGAAAAAATCTAATAAGATTTGATGACATCATCAAATTTTAGAGGGAAAAATGAAAAAACTACTTTTTCAATTCATATTTTAAACTTATCTCCCAAAGTTTTTACTCAAATTTCGAGCGGGAGTACTCGTTGGATACGGAATTTAATTCCCCATCCAAGGAGTACCCATGTTGCATACTTTCGATGGGTCCTACTACATGAAAAATGAGAAATACATAAAAAAAACGTGATTACAATCACGTTTTTTTATGTATTTCTCATTTTTCATGTAGAAGAGTTCATCGAAAGTATGCAGCATGGGTACTCCTTGGATGAGGAATTAAATTCCGCATCCAACGAGTACTCCCGCTCGAAATTTGAGTAAAAATTTTGGGAGATAAGTTTAAAATACGAGTTGAAAAAGTAGTTTTATTATTTTATTATTTTTTAATATTTTTACTTTTTTACTCCAAAAATGGTGAATCATCCATTATGGATGACATCATCATCTTGAATCCTATTGGTTGTTATAAAGTTTATTTTTGTTGTACATTTTTCTTATGAGGCCCATTTTAGACCTCAAAATTCCCCTAATGGGCGGAGCACCCTGCTAGGTGCTCAATGCCATGCTCTAGGCATGCAATGCGTTAATAAAATGCACAGGAAAAAATGCTAGGCGCGCAGCGCCAAGCCAGGGGTGTAGCGCCAGGAAAATTTGTCCAAGTTTGCCTTGAAAACTCAAATTTTATCATCCCTTTGAAACTTTTAATTCTCTTCAAGGCACCAATGATTCTTCTGAAATGTTCAAATGGGCTTGACCTTGTTTTTATTCCTTCAGGTATGACATTTTGAGTTTCGCAACTTTTTAGGGTGCTTGCCCATCTTAGTATCTCCAACCTAAGCTCAACTCATCCTTTGCTTTGCAAGTGACTGAAAATCTTGAATTTTCCTCTGTCCTTTTGCTTTCTTAAGGCATGATGAATTCACTTTGGCAAACTTTGAGAGGACTGCACACAGTAGCATCTTCAAGGCTTTTTGTGTTTTCCACTACAACATTCAACTTGTCTTTTTCACCTTTTCTTACTAATAATTTTACATTGTTGCTCTGCAGGTGACCGAAATGGTGATTTGGACCTTTCCCTTTTTGCTTGTAGCTTGCTGGAGATATGAAATTTTCTTTCTTCTGATCCTAAGGATTTTACATATTCATCTTGACACAATAGCAACCTTAAAAACCTCCTTCACTTCCACCTTTTGAGCTCAATACATCTCCTTTGATCATTCAGTCATGGCAAGCTCATTAAACGCCTTTAATAGATTTTATCACAGCAGCACTTTCAAAACCTTATTTTGTCTGCACCATGGAGTTTCAAACCCTGTTTTTTACCTTCTTGGACATTTCCTGTTGTGCAGGTGCCTGAAAACACTAACCTAGACTTCTCTTACTGATACTCTTCACACTTTTACTCTTTGAGGCATGATACACTCACCTTTTACAAGTTTGGAATCCTATCATAGTGACATCTTCTGAATGTTCCTTTGCTGTCGTTATGGAATTCAACTCCTCCTTTACCTTCTTTGTGCCATTTCTGCAATTGATTATTGTGTTGACACTCTGCTGGTACTTTAAGCTGAAAAAACTCTAATTCTCTACAAGAACAAGTGTTTCCTTTCTTCCTTGTTGCAAGATGTCTTCCTATAGGAACATACCATTTACCTTATCAATTTCTTCTTCTCATGTATCTCTTAACACTCCTGCAAAAGTGCCAAGCTACATTTACCTTTTACAAAAATTGAATTTGACAAGGTGGTCTTCTTTGGAGACTTTCAGATCTTCTTTGAATAACCATGTCTCAACATTTCAATACCTTTGGATCAGATCCTAACAAAGAATAACAATGTCTGAAACATCAGTGATGACCTTGGACCATATGAAACCCTAATTGACCTAGTGGGAGGATTCTTTGACCTAGTTTTTGAATGAAAATTGGCTTGGGGTCTTCAAGTGTAAAAACAGAGTATTTGACAAAGGGATGTATTGAAGATCCAAAATCCAATGTACTTGATTTATCTAAAGAGCCTACATAGATAGTTTTGAGACCATCAATTCTTGAGCAATTTGGGAATCATGGGAATGTGTTAGGCTATAGCTAACCCTAGATGTGAAGTGGAGTTATGGACAAGGGAAAAATAGAGTAATGAGGTCATAGGTAGGAAAAATGGATGGGGATTAGTGGCACAAGCCCATAAGGAGTCTTTTTAGGAATGACAGGGTGACCATGGAATGGAAAAATGATAGAATAGTGAAACTTTTTCTCTAAGGATAATGAAGGCAGTGAGATTTATAAAACTCACAATATTCAGGGAATTTTGTTTTTAGAAATCTAGAACCAATATTTAGTCATCTACATATAGTAAAAATTACTAATGACTAACAGTGGCTCCACTTGGGGAGGGCAGCTCCCTTTCAGGAGGTGTCCAGGACCTCAAAGTTCAGATCTCCAAGTTTTGAAGACCAGTACCTTACTTGTACTTGGCGGATCTCTCTTCCTTCATTTGTTGATGTTCTCTTGAAGCTATGATCTCAAAAATATGAAAGGACATGATCGCTTCAACATTAGTCCTACCTACCCATCATAATTTGCCTAACATTTTTTCTTCTTTTGGGTGCACTTGGACTAGAAAACCGTTGAAATTCTTTTCTTTTGAAAGAATAAAAGCTATCTACTTGTACCCTTATCATTTCCAAGAGTTCAGATTAGGTTGAGGAAATCTATTATTCTCTACCTAGTCCACTTATCTGTCAAGGTTAAGATGTTTGAGATATTTTCATTCTCTAACCTACTGACATGAAATTGAAAATATGACCAAAACAGGATTAGGCAATCTGATTTGCCACGGGTTGTGGCATTTGGAAAAGTTGCACACATACATTATTTTTGTACAATAAAAAACTAGAAAACATGAGGGTTGTGATTTAGAATTGGTTATGCATCCCTCTCATTTTTCTTTGGTTCAGATTTATGCTTTGGGAACCATCTATCTTTTCCTAATCTAATCTACTGACAAGCCAAGCTTAAATTATTTGACAATTCTTCTTTCACTAACCTATCAGCAGAAATTTAAAACATGTTCAGTCATGATTAGGCTAGATGACTGAACAAGATTTTCTTCCTCAAGTAGTGGCATTTAGACTTTCACAATTTTAGAAATACTTTTTTTTGGTATGGGGGTGTACCTATTCTTTTTTCCCGCCCTCTTTTTATTCTTTTATTTGTTTTTATGTATTTTTTAGATCAACATTCTAAGAATAAAAACTAGAAACATGCTCATAGTGCTCAACATATTTGCATTCCTATCTATCCTAATCTAAATTATATCTGATATATGTTCATTTGGTGAACTCCCTTTTCCAATATAACCAATCAAGAAGATGGTTCCATGAGTGATCCTTTTTCAGCTCTTTGAGTGTGCTGAAAAAATCAAAAGGTCACTCCCACCTCACTTGTGTTTGAACAATAGTGCTTGGGATTATTTTGGGAAAGAAACTCTACTTATTCCTCATGATCATCTGTACTATCAGCCTCATCATATATTGCAATTTTGTCCTCTATCAAACCTTATTTTCTCTGATAAAGTGGGCTGAATTCTATGTGAAGGCCATCATGTTGATGAGCAGGAGCATTATTTGGCAATAAATCTTCCCGAGAAGGTAGTGTAGTAAATCTCATGTGATTATCAGTTTCCAAGCCTTCATGTGCAATTTTAGATTCAATAGGACTTGGTGGTTGCGAATCTGGAGCTAAGGAGAATTCTATGTCACAAATAATTTCCCAACGATTTCAAGAAAATGTCTCTTATTAACAACTTGCTCAAGAAGTTCATTATCTTCCCCAACCTCAACATCAAAGCTGAAAGATTGCTGATTTCCAATCATATGAAAGTCATTTCTGATGGACTGAAATGAGTTAGAACAAAGAGGCAGAGATGCTTTACTTACTTCCAAATTTTCTAAACTTTCCTCATCACTGTCATATCTGATATGTATTGGTTGATTACTGTTTTCAAGTTGATGAAACTGAACTTCCTCCCACAAACCAACTACTGATTGCTCTGCAAGATTAGATTTTTTTTGGAGAACACGACCATCATCATACTGATCAAACTTTGGAAAATAATCAAAATAAGTAATGTCACCAATCAAACATATTGTATTATCATATTTTTTTTCTCCGAATTGATCTATGCATCCATTCCATGATCTGTGGTACCTGGGATTAACAAGAAAATGAATAGAAATGTTATGTTCACATGAAGGTTTAGAGGTTGGCTGCATGTTTAGAATCTGGTTTATTTCCTCTTCAGTTAAAAGAGGAGGCATTTTTCTCTTTATTTGGATATAGCCATAGTGGTTCTCTTTCTCTTTTGAAGGCTGATTCTGAGGCTGAATGTCTTCTTGAGCCTCACCTAGAAGAGATGGTGAATCATCACTTGTGCCTTCAGAGAGATCCTGTGAATATTTCTTTACTTCCTGATTGATTTCATCCTCAACCAACCCATCTTGGAAGTCATGATAGTTATCTTGAGTATGAAATGCATGAATTTCCTCAAATAGATCTTCATGATGCCAATTTCCTAAATATTCATCAATGTTTACAAGGTATTGTATGAGATCTCCAGATTGATCACAACAAATTTTAGCTAATGATAGAGATGTACAATATTATTTATAATGTTCATAAAATACCTTGTGGAAATCATTCAAAGAAAACAAACTACCAGGGTCTAGGCCTTCATACCATTCCCTTGCCTTCCCTTCTAATGTTTCCATAAACATTTTCATGAGGCAGCCCTCATGCCATTCAAATTTTAACCTCCATACATGTGTATGAAATTTGATGAGGTGTAACAAGGGGTCATCAAACTTTTCATCTTGAAATATAGGAAATTTTGTGTACCAATCTATTTGAGGCATCTTGTGGGGGAATCCAGGAATATGATCTCTGTTCATTGGAGCATACCTGCGTTGTATCCTGGGATCCATGTTTGTAAATAAGAAAGGTTCACTGCATATTTTCAACCAGTCTAGAGTTCTCTATAAGTGGAGTCTTTAGGTCTATTGAGAGTTGTGGAGTCACTGGGCAGAAGATTTCAACTTTTTTGTCCACCATCAGCAGTACTAGCATTGATTAATGCATTCCTAGGGGAGTTTGTGAGGACTAGTGGGATCAACAAGGCCACTGAAGACTAGTGGAGTCAGTAGGTGGATGATGTTTACTCTTTTAAGGATGTATTTGTTGTCCACCATCAACAACTGAATACCAATATAAGGATGTTTGTGGGTTTTCTAAAGTTCTAAGGAATACTTAGATTGTCACTGACTTAGAAGGTCCCACCGTGATCGCCATTATGTTTGGCACGTAATTTGTCAGATTGGTAGAAAAAATGAACAAGGGTAACATCAAACTAGTCTTTGGAGTCCTAGTACCTAGCCTTCCTGAACTCAGAGAGGGTTCTCTCTATACTTGTGCAAAAGATGTGAACTCGATAGGTTTTAGGTTTTTTATTTTAGGCTAGTTATAAGGTTTAGGGTTTGTTTGTTTTTTTGGTTGGTTGGGTAGGTTGTCAAGTAGAACAGATAGAGTAGGAGAGTTTTATACCATTGGGATATGGAGTCTACAAAGGGTCTAGAAAGTACAACAATAGGTCAAGGTGTTGGAAATACTGAGAGGGGGGGGGGGGGTGGGGGGTGAATCAATATTCCTTTCAATTGAGCATTAGTTAATATTCAATTATTATCAATGTTTGTACAATGATAGCAGAAAACAAGAGGAACACAAATGCACACAATTTTTAAGGTGGAAACCCTCTCTGGGACAAAAAACACCTAATGCTTTTCTAATAATTCTTTTCAACTCCAATTGAAAATAAAGCTCCAACTTCCTAGAATCTAGAAAATAATTCTTCTCCAACTCCCACTAGATGGACGCTCCAACGCCTGAGATTCTTCAGTAGATAACTGAATGGATTCCCCAACACCCAATGAGCTACAACTCACCCTAGCACCACCCTACCACCCTATAGAAGAATAAAAGAAGAATGGACTCCCATACTAGGGAAAATGGTCCACTTTTACAATGATATAGAATGATGTAGAAGAAGAAGATATACTAGACCATAACCCCAACTTTGACACAAATTCCTAATGATGATCCTAGATGTCCCAAAGCTGCCTCTTCAACCCTTGGCAGATAGATACTAGTACAATTTGTACAATAATGTATTTACAATGACTAGGTATAATGATACCTTTACAATGATTTTATGCAGTGCTGCCCACTTGAAGACTTCATATGATGAAATTATTGTTGTTGTTATGCACCTTGGTTGCTGTTCTTGTCATGCTACCCTCTGCTGCGCTTTTCTTTTCTTGTCGTAGAAAGTCTGGTCCTTTGCAACCCTTGACAACACATGATCTAGCTTTTTCTTGCCTTCTAGGAGCTCGATATTGAACCTGATTTATCTTTGTCATTTTAGATCCTCAATATCTTATTTTTCGTCCTGCAGTAGTCCTATAAGTCATCTTTCCAATGCCATAGGTTTGACCCAATTTGGATTCTTGAAGAGAGAGTTATACCGAATCTCTCACAATGCCCTAATTATGGACTGTTTCACCAGAGCGCACTTGTACAGCGTGCCATGTGTCACTGTTTCTTCATTTGTTTCTTAAATTGATAGAGAGAAAATTAAAGACTATGAAATATCCGTCAATTTTTACGGCATTCCAATCCGATACTCAGAGAGAGAGTTATGACGATTTTACCAAGGTCACTTCTTTGAGATGAATTTCAGGAGCCTGCAAAAACCCTTACTTCCACAGATCATATCTCCAAAAATATTGCACAACTTGATCTGAAATTTTTGCTGAAGCTTCCTCAGGTTTTCAGCTTTTCCTAATAAAAATTTCAGCTTCTGAGACTTCGTAGAAAAAAAATTTAGAGCGAAAATGCCATGATGACTTGTTTCAGATGGCCGAATCCCTTTCCTAAGGAGGAAATGAAGATCACAATATATATGAATGCTTAAGTTGAGAGGGGCTTCAACAAGTGAACGTGGGAGGGATTTTAGGAGCATAAAAAATATCAATTATGACTTTTCAATGACCCATGCCCCAACCCCATGGGGTTTTAGCCCACTAACTGGGGTACAAACTTCAAACATGAATATCTCTCAAACCGTGAAGAATTACATGGCGTGCCATATATCAACGGAAACATCTCGACAAGTAGAAACCATCAAAAGCATTATTTACCTAGAATATATTAATTTGGTAGGTCAAAATTCCCATTCAATTTTGGGTTAGCCCTTGGTGCTGCTTGGGTTGACATCAATGACAACCGCTGATCAACAATCTCCCCCTTTGGCATTGATGGCAACACAAGTACTCCCCCTGCGATCATGACACCTCTTCCTTCAACATTCTCTCCCCCTTTGACATCAATGGCAAAGGGTAACTCCCCCTGAAACACAACCATCCTGCAGACCTGTACACACTTCCACTCGCACTGACACACAACCATCCTGCAGACCTGCACACACTTCCACTCCCCCTTTATATTCTGAAAAAGGAAAATCTAATGAGAACTTGGGAGAATCCCAAGCTTCTAGCGAAGATATTCCAATGCTGGCGAATATTTAATATGTGATTCTTTTGGTGCTGCTTGGAATCTTGCTACTTGTCCAACTGCTTGCATAACATCTGGTTGGGAGGCTATTACATATAGAATACTACTAATCATAGATCTATACAACCTTTGATCCACATCCTTAGATGAGTCATCTATGCTCAATTTGCAACCAAGTAAAGACATCTCGAAATCACTTTGCATCTTTGTAGCAAAATTCTTACCTAGTCGATCATCATTGCTACCAATTATTGTATCATCCTCTTTAGCTATTAGACATGCTTTAGTTGCTTCATCCAGAACATATATGTCATTTGGAGCTCGACTTGCTGTAGCCACAATTTCACCATACACGCCTTTCCCGATTTCACATTTCGTGGAGTTGAATAGTATTGTGTGTCCTTGATCACACATTTGTCCAACACTGAGCAGATTGTGATTCATGTTTTCAACCAGTAGAACATTATTGGCTAGAGAATATTTGCTTCCGAGAGTGACAGTACCTAATCCTATAACATTTGAAGATCCATCATTTCCAAAGGACACGGTTCCATCCTTCTTCTCTTTCAGAGATACAAATTTATTTCTATCTCCAGTCATATGCGTTGAGAAACCACTATCAACATACCACACATCTTTGTTCTTTTGAGCCTTGAGAGCAAGAGCACAATTATCATTCTTCTTCTTCTTCCATGTTCGTTCATTCTGTGGCTTCGAAGATTCTTCTGGAGGATTTTCAAGTCTGCAATCTTTGGCTATGTGTCCAAAGTTTCGACATTTGTAACATTCAATATTATTTCTTAAATGTTCAAATCTATTGATATTTCGCTGAGCCCTGGGAGGTTCATATTTGACAGATCTCCTGGAATTATATTCGTTCCTAGGGTACGTGCGACATTCTACAGCTTTATGATCAAATTTTCCACATGAATAACAGTAGCCATAAAAAATATGTTGGTACCTGGATGTAAATTTTCGTCGAGGAATTGTCTTCCAAGGTTGTTCTTGCGAATCTTGTCCAATGAAGTCTTCATGCATGTCAGATCTCATAGGGTCATTGTATTTTGTTGTAGAAGGTCCTACTTCTTCTTCTTTGTAACCGATGCCAGTTTTTTCATTGTAAGATCGTTGATTGTTGATGAGTTCTTCCAATTCCCTTGAGTTGTTGGCATAGTTTTGGATAGTTTTTCCTTTCTTCACTTCCTCACGCAGCGAGACTACTTCGGCTTCTAATTCTTCCCTTTCTTGGTTGCTTTCTTCCAACATCTTTTGAAGTGACTCTTCAATGCATTTGTGTTCTTCAACTTCAATTTTGAGACCTTGAACTTGTTCTTCAAGAGTTTTGGAACAGATCTTCTCCACCTTGAGATCTTTTATAAGCTTGATTGCTTCCTCATAAAATTCGTCTATGGTCCATCCTTCTTCTTCGTTGTTTGATACCTCTTGCTTATTGTGCTTGGGTTTATTGTGCTTGGCCATAAACAATACTCTCTCATTGGCTTCTTCTTCACTATCATTGTCTTCATCGGATGATGAGATATCTTCTTTAGAGAGAAAGTTTTTTTTGGATCCCTGCTTGTTGAATTTATTAAAGCCTTTCTTTCTTTTTGAGTTGCCATTACTTTTGTTTGGATATTTTGCTGTAAAATTCCCAACCTCATTACAGCTGAAACATATCAACGGAAGTTTACCTTTGAATTTTCCTTTACGAATTTGTAGTTTTCTCGTGAAGTAAGCATATTATTCATCTGAAAGACCTTCTTCATCATCTCCCTTTTCTTCACACTTGCATGTGCATGTCTTTTCAATTGAAGGTTGTTTATCCTTATTGGTTTTCTTAGATGCAACGAACGCAGTTTCTAGATGCGAAGTACCCTCTTATTCATCAAGTCTCATTTCATATGCTATGAGAACTCCATGTAATTCCTCTTTGTTGAGTTTGTCCAGATTTGCACTATATTCTAAGACCGATACCTTTGGGTTGAATCTCCCTGGTAACGTTCTAAGAATCTTCCGTATAATAGTCTTCTCGTCAACTGGCTCTCCCAATCCTTCTAGAGTATTGGTTATTTCATCAACATATTGAAAGTATGCAGCAATGTTGCAATCTTCTTTCATTCTGAGTTGCTCAAATTTTGTTCTATAGATTTGAAGCTTTGCTTCTTTGACATTTGAGTCACCTGCATATATATTCTCAAGCTTGTCCCATACATTTTTGGCAGTTTTACAACCCAAAACCTTATGATAAGCAGATTCAATAAGTCCACTGATAATAATATTCTTTTCTTTTGCATCATTTACCAAATTCTTCTTACCTTTTTCATCCGTGGTTGATGTAAATCCATTTTGAACAGTGTCCCATACTTCGTAACCTTGCGCCAAGAGATAGACCTCCATTCTTCCTTTCCAAAGTGCATAATTATTTTCATTGAATAGAGGTACACTATTCTTGGTATGCTCCATGACCTCCTTCCAGCTGTTAAACTGCTATTGAAGGAACCAAGCTCTGATACCAATTGTTGGAAATACTGAGAGGGGGGGTGAATCAATATTTCTTTCAATTAGAGCATTAGTTAATCTTCAATTATTATCAGTGTTTGTACAATGATAGCAGCAAAAAAGAGGAACACAAATGCACACAATTTTTAAGGTGGAAACCCACTCCGGGACAAAAACCACCTAATGCTTTTCTAATAATTCTTTAATATTCAACTCCAATTGAAAATAAAGCTCCAACTTCCTAGAATCTAGAAAAGCATTCTTCTCCAGCTCCCACTGGATGCACACTCCAATGCTCAAGATTCTTCAGTAGTCAACTAAACGGATGCCCCAACACCCAATGAGCTACAACTCACCCTAGCACCACCCTACCACCCTATAGAAGAATAAAAGAAGAATGGACTCCCGTACCAGGGAAAATGGTCCACTTTACAATGATATAGAATGATGTAGAAGAAGAAGATATACTAGACCATAACCCCAACTTTGACACAAACACCTAATGATGATCCTAGACCTCCCAACGCTACCTCTTCAACCCTTGGCAAATAGATACTAGTACAATTTGTACAATAATGTATTTATAATGACTAGGTACAATGATACCTTTACAATGATTGTATGCAGTGTTGCCCACTTGAAGACTTCATATGATGAACTTATTGCTGTTTTTATACATCTTGGTTGCTTCTCTTGTCATGCTACCCTCTGCTGCACTTTGCTTTTCTTGCCGTAGAAAGTTTGGTCCTTTGCAACCCTTGACAACACATGATCTAGCTTTTTCTTGCCTTCTAGGAGCTCGATATTGAACCTGATTTATCTCTGTCATTTTAGATACTCAATATCTAATTTTTGGTCTTATAGTAGTCCTCTAAGTCATATTTCCAATGCCACAGGTCTGACCCAATTTGGATTCTTGAAGAGAGAGTTATACCCAATCTCTCACAATGCCCTAATTATGGACTGTTTCACTAGAGCACAATTGTACGGCGTGCCACATGTCACTATTTCTTCATTTGTTTCTTAAATTGATAGAGCGAAAATTAAAGACTGTGCAATATCCATCAATTTTTACGGCATTCCAATCAGATACTCAGAGAGAGAGTTATGAAGATTTTACCAAGGTCACTTCTTTGAGATGAATTTCAGGAGCCTGCAAAAACCCTTACTTCCACAGATCATATCTCCAAACATGTTGCGCAAATTGATCTGAAATTTTTATTGAATCTTCCTCATGATTTCAGATTCTCCTCATAAAAATTTCAGCTTTTGAGCCTTCGTAGAAAAAACGTTAGAGCGAAAATTCCACGATGACCTGTTTTAGATGGCCGAATCCCTTTCCTAAGGAGGAAATGAAGATCACAATATATATGAATGCTTAAGTTGAGAGGGGTTTCAACAAGTGAACGTGGGAGGGATTTTAGGACCATAAAAATATTAATTATGAATTTTCAATGACCCATGCCCCAACCCCAAGGGATTTTAGCCCACTAACTGGGGTACAAACTTCAAACATGAATATCTCTCAAGCCGTGAAGAATTACATGGCGTGCCATATATCAACGGAAACATTTCGACAAGTAGAAACCATCAAAAGCATTATTGAACCGGAATATATTAATTTGGTAGGTCAAACTTCCCATTCAATTTTGGGTTGGCCATTGGTGCTTCTTGGGTTGACATCAATGACAACCGCTGATCAACACAAGGGTGCTTTGGAGGGCAAGTATAGCAAAGCCAAATGGATCTCCAAGGATTAGGTGAGTGAAATGAACATTAAATTGTGAAAAAATTAGCTGCAAAGGGTAGTTAAGAATCATTTGACAAATACTACAAAAATAAGGGCCTATTAGATTACTATGCATAAATAATAACCAAAGACAGGGCATGCCAATAACTTCTTTTATCAAAACCCTAGCAAGTAAACATTAAGACAACAATCCAGCTAACCCTAGAGAGCAGTAAACTTGTAAGGTCTCTAGTGATTTCACCTTCAAGCAAATAAAAAATTTAAGTTAAAAATAGTGAAGATCAAGAAGCAGGGAACTCCTGAGATTCCTTAATCATACTATAAAGACCTTAAAAGCGACTATTTAAGACTAAAAAAAGGGAATGGAAAATCATAAACCTCTTCAGCTAAACCTAATCAGCAATACTTCGAAGTAAAGACCTCAAAAACAATGTTTAAGTGATTCTAAAGGGTAGGGATAACCATAAAATTCTTTGGCACTGAATCCATTAAATCATTCTTGAGATTAAAAAATTGAGTGGGATTAGAGAGAAACTAAGAATTCTCTAAATTGACCAAGCAGAGGAAAACATGAGAGCAAAAGAAGCAGACAAACTTAAAGTTCTTTTGACAGCATACCTTAAGCTAAAATTTCTGTGCTAATGCAAGAGAAAGATGAAAAAAAATGAAAACATAAGAAGACATTTAAAAAATGAGAAATACATCACCATTAGCCTTGTTCATGAATCCTGCAAAGTGCTTGTCTCATTGATATTCATTTCAGAACATTAACAATGCTCCAAAGCCAAAAAATCCTCACAACTCATAGTCTATGAGGTTTTTCTCCAAAATCCACCAACACCCAACCAACATCTACAATGAGGCCTCAATGCTGAATTTAACAAGCAAGGAGGACCAAAACCCTAACTAGATCTCCAAAATATCATCATAAATGCAAAATTTGTCCTATGAGACCATGCAAGGCCCAAGGCACAAATATCCTAAGCTAATAAATGCATAGTAACTTAAAACATAAATTTTTAGTTAACTAGGAGTGTTTTGCCTCAAAAGTCCCCAAAAATATCCTTTTTCCATAAATTTGTGTCTTTTATTGACTTTGTAGGCAAGGGCACAACGCGAAGGTCCAAGGGCACAATGCCTACACTGGAAAAATAGGTAATCTTGCAGCTGGGTTTTGAAGGCCTTCTTGGTGTCCAAATGAGCTCCATGATATCTCATTGGAAAGCTTGTCAAGTCTATCTTCCAAAATGGCTTTTGGTATTTAATTTTGTGTCCATTTTCCTACCCAAAAGCTAAATCTCCCAAGACTTCTCAGGGCGCACTGCCAACTCTGAAAATAGGGCAGAAAGGTGGTTTTTTGGGTGCTTTTGGCACTTTTGGAGTGCCAGTTGTGCTCCAAATGACCTAAAGTTTTTTTGGGAAGATATCCTTGGACTAAGGATTCCAAAAATGTAATCCATTCCTCAAAAGAGTTCCCCAAAAAAGAGCGCAGCGCTAGTGGTGTTGTGCCTTTGGCCCTCAAAAACTGTAAAAAACCCACACATTTCAAAACTTGCCAAACTTTGGATTTGTTCTACTGATTGGGTCTAGGATGCTTTTAGGGATAGATCAGCCAGGTTACCAAGGTTTCCTTTTTCCTTAGCCTCTTTGGTCCCACCATGTTTTTTATAGGCCTCATTGTTAGCAACCTTACTGCTTTCTTCATGGCTCCTTGACCCACTGTCATCACTGATCTCTTCTTCATTATCTTTGCCTCATGGATACCCTGTCTTTCTTACCTTTTTCCAACATCACTTCTGATCTTTTTTCCATTGTTCTCTGTTTCATTATTCACTGCTTGATTCATCATTTGCATCTAACCTTCTCCTTCACTGCCACTTCTTCGTTGCTTGATTCATTATTTCCCTCTCTCTCATTGACATTTGATCACTTTGTCTTTGAAAGACCCTAGGACTACAAATGAAATTGATGTGGAAGAGGGTAATGGAATGGAAGTCTGGTTGTAAATGAGATGGATGAGTGAGGGTGTAAGTATGTTAGGCTTAATGAGAGGCTAAACAACTTGATGATAACCCTTAGACTAATGTAAGCACCCTTGTCAATCCTTAATTTTAGTTATAGGAAAATGGAATGAGGCTCAACAGTGATGTCAATTTTAAGTCTTAGGATAGCCTCCTTAGGGTTTTTTTTCATCCAATTAAAACATCAAATATGCTTGAAAATGTGTTTAGGTGATGATACTTACCCTCAAGAACACTTAAAAAACCGTTGGCAGAGATTTGGAGGTGAACTGAGTGTTTTTAGGGTTGAGAAGGCCCTCCTGGCTAAGCCAATTTGTCTCAGTCTGATGAAGTGGGAGATATAGTAAATATGCAAGAAGAAAAACCAGTGGTTACATTTGGGCCTCATGTTGAAGAGGTAGATTCATCTATCCCTCCTTTTTATATATCACTCCTCTTACATGATTTCGTTTTACATAAT
Organism: Pinus albicaulis; assembly: GCA_034641835.2. Taxonomy (NCBI): domain Eukaryota; kingdom Viridiplantae; phylum Streptophyta; class Pinopsida; order Pinales; family Pinaceae; genus Pinus; species Pinus albicaulis. Next base: position 327,947,264 of record CM076573.1, read on the forward strand.
TGTATGCTAGATTCTGGAGCATCCCACAATCTGATGCCATTGTGTGTGATGAAAGAGTTGAATTTGCAAATCACTAAGCCATACAGGGATCTTTATTCTTTTGATTCAAAAAGGGTGAAGTGTGTGGGTCTTATTAAGGATATGGTTGTTTTGTTGGCTCAAATCCCAGCCAAAAGCATTATGTTGGATGTCGTAGTGGCAGATATTCCAGCCAGATTTGGTATGCTATTATCTAGATCGTGGGGGGCAAAGCTTGGGGGAGGTTTTAAGTTAGATTTTACATGTGCTATCATTCCTGTTTTTAATGGGTAAGAAAGAAGGTTGTATAGAGAAACTCGATTTCAAAAAACTGCTACCAAGAAAGATGCAGGTAATTAACCTATTTATGGCCAAGAGAAAGATGATCTCTCTTGTTTCATGCTGCATAAAGATGCAGAATTTGCTGAAGAATCACACGGGCAGCTCCCTTTAGCCATTTTACAAAAGGAGCTGTTTTCAAACAAGCTATGGAAGTGTTATTTTAATGGTGCGTTTTCTAAAGAAGGTACTGGAGCTGGCTTCATTTTTATCTCTCTGGAAGGTAACCTTGTGCCTTTTTCTTTCAAATTAGAGTTTGAGTCCACTAATAATGTAGTGGAATATGAAGCATTAATCATTAGTCCGCAGACAGCTAAGCACATGGGAATTCAGTCTATGACCGTTTTCGGCGATTCTGAATTAATCATAAGACAAATAAATAATTTGTGTCAAACTAAACATCCCAGATTAAGAGCATATAGGAATGAGGTCTGGGATTTGATTGAAAATTACTTTGAAGCTTTCAACTTACAGTTTGTTCCCAGGGAAGAGAATAGAATGGCTAATTCCTTAGCAGTTGCAGCCAGTACATTCAAACCTCCGATTAATCCGAGACTGAGATATGAAATTGAGATGAGATATAGACCTTCAATCCCTGACAATGTCAAACACTGGCAGGTCTTTGAGGATGATGAACAGATTAAGCAGTTTTTGTTGATGATTGAAGATTTTGAAGATCATCAGATGGATTTGGAGACTGATGAAGATGAGTTGGCTGGTAAGACTCTGAAAAAGAAGATTGGTGGTCAGGATATTATTCAGTTGAAAGACAATGTTTTACCAAGAGGCTTGGTGCCTCTCGAAAGACTGTTTGATGCAAATGACATGGCCTTGAATCAAAAGAAAGCAAACCAAGATGAGAATGTGGAAGATTGTAATTTAGGAACTCAACAGGAGCCTAAAATGATCAAGTTGTTCAAAGGAGTCCCACAGGACTATAAAGAAAGGTACAAAGATCTGTTCAAACAATTTAAGGATGTATTTGCCTGGTCTTATGATGATTTGAAGACGTATGATAAGAGTATCATACAACATAAAATCCCACTGAAAGATGGAGTCAAACCGCATAAACAGAAGCTTAGACAAATCAATCCATTATTTTTGGCTCCGATTGAAAAAGAGATAAAGAAATTACTCCAGGCTAAAATAATTGTTCCTCTCATATATTCGGATTGGGTTTCCAACCTTGTACCAGTCCGAAAGAAAAACGGAGAGATAAGGCTGTGTGTAGATTTCAGGAACTTGAATCGGGCTTCATTGAAAGATAATTACCCTTTGCCGAAAATGGATTTCGTCTTACAAAAAGTGACCGGAGTTGGTAGATTATCAATGGTCGATGGTTTTTCAGGGTATAACCAGCTTGCTGTGGAGAAAGGAGATAAAAAGAAAACTGCTTTTACTACGCCTTGGGGAACATTCATGTATGCAAGGATACCATTTGGCCTAATGAATGCAGGAGCCACATTCCAAAGAGCGATGGATATTGCATTTGTAGGAGATGAGTTTGTGGTTATTTATCTGGATGATGTCACAATTTTTTCAAAATCTGATGAAGAACATCTTGCAGCATTTGGAGAAAGCCTTCCTGAAGTGTAGGAAGTTTGGGTTATCACTGAATCCTAAGAAGTATTTATTTTCTCTGGAGGAGGGTAAACTGTTGGGCCATATTGTTTCCAAACAAGGAGTGAAGATTGATCCAGCAAGGGTTGAAGCAATTCAGTCAATTCCACTGCCCCGAAGTAAGAAAGATATTTAGAGATTTCTTGGAAAAATTAATTTTCTAAGAAGGTTTGATCCCAATTACGCAGAGATTGTTAAGAAGATAACGTACATGTTGAAAAAGGATGCTGAAGTGAAGTGGGACAAAGAAGCGAGGGAGTCTTTTCAAAGAATTAAAGAAGCTTTAAAGGAAGTGCCTGTTCTAATTAGTCTGGATTATTTGAAGCCTATTCAGATTTTCTCATTTACGTCTCCTTCCACAATTGCAGTTGTGTTATTACAGAGGAATGAAGAAAAGTATGAAAAACCTGTAGCATATTTCAGTAAAGTCCTCCGAGATGCATAATTGAAATATAATATATTTGAGAAACAAGTTTATGCTCTCGTGAAAGCATTGAAAGCATTCAGAACCTATATCCTTCATTCTCAAATCTTGGCATATGTTCCTAATTCTGTTGTAAAGGATGTCTTAGTACAGAGCGATGTAGAAGGAAAAAGGGGAAAATGGATTGCTAAAATCCAAGAATATGACCTGGATGTCAAATCAACCAAATTGGTCAGAGGACTGGGATTGGCCAAATTATTAACAGAGTCAAATTTCCAAGCATTGGGAATTAATTTGTTGGCCCCTGTAGAAGAAATCGATGGAGAAACAGGTGATAACCAGCCAAGGTCAGCAATTAAATATAAATTCCTCTGCTCAGATTGGTACAAAGATATTGTTCATTATTTATGCTTTTTTTCTTGTCCTCCTTCAATAGACAGAACTAAATACAGAGCTTTAAAACTTAAGGCACAACCTTATGTCATAATTGAAGCAAAGCTATATTGGAAAGATCCTGCTGGTGTTATTGTTATGTTTGACAGAGGAGGAAGTTCCAGAAGTAATCAAAGAATATCATGAATGTTTGTACGGAGGTCACTATAGTTGGAAGGTAACTGCTCATAAATTTTTTAAATTAGGTTTCTATTGGCCATCTGTGTTTGTTGATGTTTATAAAGCAGTCAGAAGTTGTCAAAAATGCCAGGTGTTTGCAGAAAAGGAAAATTTGGCTCCTTTACCTCTTCTTCCTGTTTTTGTTGAAGAACCTTTCAGATAGTGGGGATTGGATTTCATTGGAGAAATCAATACACCATCCAGTGGAAAATTCAAGTGGATCCTTACTACTGCAGATTATTTTACAAAATGGGTGGAGGCAATTCCCACAGGGAAGGCAAATGATTTGGTGGTTATGAGGTTTCTAGAAGAAAATATCTTTAGTAGATTTGGATGTCCAATAAAGATTGTGACAGATAATGCTCAAGTCTTCAATTCAATCAGGTTTATTAATTTCTGTCAGACTTACAATGTGATATTGTCTCATTCTACAGCTTATCATCCACAGGGGAATGGATTGGCAGAATCTTCTAACAAAACATTGGTAAGAATTCTGAAGAAGACAATCAATGAAAACCAAAAGAACTGGGATTCCAAGCTAGTGTTTGCGCTATGGGCAACAAGGATGACCACTAGAAGATCCACTGGTAAGTCACCTTACGAGCTGGTATATGGGACTCAGGCATTGTTTCCCACCCAGTTGGTGAAACCTGTGATTTCCTTCCTCCAAGATGCTCAAGCAGAACCTAATGCCATGATTAGAAGAATGAATAATGTAATGGAGCTAAATGAAAGCAGAAATAAAGTTCGGGAGAATTTGATTGTTTATCAGCAGAAAATGAAGACCATATTTGACAGGAAAGCAAAGGAGATCATGTTTCAGAAGGGAGACCTGGTATTGAGGTGGGATACCTGAAGAGAAGACAAAGGGAAACATGGTAAATTTGATCCCTTGTGGTATGGTCTGTTCAAAATCAATGATGTCAGGATGAATAACACTTTCATGCTAGAAAATCTTGAAGGAGAAGTACTAGATATTCCTGTGAATGGCCAATATCTAAAGCATTATTTCTGGCACTAAGGGACTATTTCATCACCATTGTATATATCTGGTGTGATCACTGTACATTTTCCATCAAGAAATTTTTGACTCCATGCCCGAAGTGAAGGAACTAATCTGCAGGTCCTTAGTGTTTCATGGTAAAAACACTATCCCCAGGTGGAGCCAGATGTTGTGGATCATCAGCACATCCTTTTCTATTTTTTCTTGAAAATTAGAAAAAAAAATAAAATTGAAATTCAAAAAATGCATATGATATAGTATAATGTTTTATGCTGTATTATAAAAATAAAGAGAAGTATCCTTACAACCTCAATGCAAATCAAGTTTATCATTAAACTTTATTGAATGTATGTTTGGGTTTCATGCTTAAGTTACGAGCAACTTCCCGAGCGGAAGTAGTGATCGTGGAAGAACGTTGCCGGGTGATCAAATGCGGGGATATAAAGCGCTCGTGCATTATCCGATTCGGCACCCCCGCAGTTGACTGGTCAGATCGCGGGTGAGTCGTGATCGACGGCTAAGATTCATTGCAGGGGGTGCCAGCCGAGGTTCACCGCCGTACTCCAAGACCCCTCGCGGTGACGTCATCAGGTGAGGTGGAAGATAGCTGTCATCCTCTTTCAACGGCTGTTTCCACGTCATGTTGGCATTTATTACCGGTTTTCGTAGCTGTTAAAAAGTTCTTTTGTCCCATTCCCGTCTATTTGTGATTTTTTTTCCTTTTGAACCATGTTCTTGCCACCTTTGCATTATCCAAATCTTGCCACTCGGTCCTAGCTGTAGGAACAACCCCTGGCTTCATCATGAGCGTGTACATTCCCAAGCCAGAGTGATTTTCAAACAATCACAGCTCATTATTTCCTCCTCTCTGAACAACTAGAGGAAATATCAAACAAAACCCAAGGAAAATCTTCGAATCTTCGGTCCCCGACAATGGCGCCAATTAATGTTGTTCCTCAAGAAACAATTCCTTGCTGTTAAAAGGAATCAATGCTTGAGACATTATCTAATTCTGTCACAAATAAATATATTTTGTCTCTGTATTAAAAAATCTCAAAACATTGACTGTATGACTCCTTAGACAGCAAACCCATATATGTTATGCAATGCTAAATTCCACTTATGCTGAAATGGTTGAATGGAAAGAAATGAGAAGGGAATTTCAAACTGATATGTTGTTTAAAAACAGAATCTACCACTTTAAAACTTAGAAGAATTATGTAAAGGTAAGGTTAAAATAGAGGAGTGCACATTAAGGTGTGTTTAACTCTTAGATACACAAGTATAAAGAGACTCGCAGCTCAAATCACTCTATTTCATTCACATATATGAGAACAATATGTAAACTGGATAAAATTTTTAGCATAAGCAAATGCTAGAAACTTGCATACTTTTTCATTGATTTCCTATTCTGGAGTACAAATTTTGCTTCAAGGTTCAAAAAATCGAAACCTTCATCTTTCTTGAAATTGTCTTTTAATACAGTATCACAAGACAGTTTCTAGTAATGAAACTGATTCTAACTGCTCCAACTAATTCTAACTGCTTAAACCACTAACTGTTATGGAGGCACATGCCTCGGAAAGTCCTATTACATTTACATAATTTTGAAAAATAACATAATGAGAATTTTAAAACTTCTAATCTATGAGAAAATCTGGTCCTGAAGCGGTTGCTGAATCAACGACTGCTTTTGATTGATCCGTTGGGATCTCTTTTGCTATATCCATGGAGAAGGTTTTGCACTTTTTCCAAAGTTCACCTTGAGTTGTAGAAGCATTCTTGTAACTAAGATATTCCAATCTAAATGCAACAGCCTGACTATGAGTAAGTCTTTCTGTGAAGAGTGTTTTTACCATCCATAGCAAGTTGAAATGTCTCTGCAAAAAGTTAAACACTATTTCTCCGTTTAAAACTTGTGTCTTTTCGTGCTTACTATCTGCCCTGCTTTTTGCCAGTGTTAGTGCATCTTCATAAAACTTCCATGTCAAAATATTTCCCTTTTCTGTCCAGCATGAAGGTAAACCTGTTCTGATCAATTTATCAAATGTTATATCAAACTTCTTTACCACCTCTTTTATTCCCAGTAACCTTTTCTCTGCTACTTGCCGAAGATTATTCTTAATTATCATCTTATTAACTTCTTCGGCATAAAAATATCTGTCTTGTATTTCCATATCTTCTAACTCTTCATCTGATTTAAAATTGATAAAATTTATAAACTTTCTAGCCCAATTTTCTCTTTTAATGACCGTTTTCTTTTCAGATAATATCTCTTCTTCATGCTCTGAGATGAGGCGTTTTTCCTTAGCAATTATATTTAGGGAATCCCAATTGGACTTCATTTCAGAGATTATTTCGCCCCAGATGATATCTTTAGCTCTTAAAAGTGAGATATTACCCTTTAACTTTTCCTTGAGATCTTTAATTTCATCCTCAGCCTTTTGTAATTTCTGCTTGTTCTCATTCGCTTTATCTTCCCATGCTCACATGATCTTGGTAGCTATTTCCAACTCTGATTGAGCCTGCTTACGATCTCGTTCTGCTAACTTTAATTCGGTGCTGAGTTGAAGAACCTGTGCTTGAGGATCAGAATCAACATCACCTGTAGGCAAAACAAAAGTGCAAGTGTGATTTTCAATATGGTTCTGTAATGAAATAACAGTCTGCTTCACTTTGGACAACTCTTCATCTTTCCGAAACAACTGCAGATGTAGCTCTTTTTTTTCTTTCTCCACTTCAGCTAATTTTGCGGCCATTGAGTGCTCTGCAGCTGGTAATTTTAGCTTTTTCCTTAATGAGGATATTTCCATTTCTGCACTTTTCATGAGATTTTGAACTGCAGATTTATCATTGGGATCTACGCCTATTTTCATAATGATCTTCTTCAATTCTTAATTTTGAGTCGACAAAGCCCTTGAATTAGCCTTCTCCATCTTGATCTGTTTAATAACTTTTTCAAGCATGTTCTCAGCCTTAATTGTTGTGGAATTAGTCTTGGTTAAATCATTTACAATTAACTGCCCAGTCTGCATATGAAGATTCATTTTATCCCACAGTGGGATATTTTTAACATCCATAGTTATGTTTACCTCATTAAAACTGCTCGAATATCCAAGGGACATCCCGGTTGGATGTGTCAGAGCCATCCTAAATTGATCCTTTTCGAGGTCCATTATAGTCAATAACCTGGTCTGATCAGTAGCTACGTGATGCTCTGCCTGAGCTTCTACATTAGCTTTTATCCTCTGATTTCTTTCTTCAATCTGTGTAAATATTTGTTTGACTGAAGGCATCTTCTCTGAATAAAGTTCATGTCCTCTAGGAGAAGAAGGGACATTTTGTTCATCATTGATATGAAAGGTAAAACCAGGCGAGTTGGAAGAATGATCCTCAGCCAATTTGGTTCTCTTTTCTTCCCTGGGCTCTTCATCATCTACTTCAACAACATCTTCCCTACCTCTTTTGTTTGCCTTTTCAGTAATAGCAGGTGTTTGAATGCTCATTTTTGATGTGTTTATTTCACCTAGGTTTGCTAGCTTCTCCTGATCAGGTCTGCTTACATGAGAAAACGCAGAATATCCATTCTCAATTCTTCTCTGAGAAATTACTCCATGCGGATCATAAGACCACTTTTCTCCTAGTAGCAACTGTGTCTCTTCCAACATTTTAGAAACTTCATCAAAAGCTTATCTCATATTGACCACAAAAGGTCCCACACTCATAGGAAATTTAAACATAAAACCTTTCTTCATGGGAAGAAAGTGTACCTGATCCACATTAAGGCTTTGTCTTATGAATTCCAAGATCAAAAGCCGCATGGGTACAAAAGTTGGGAGCATATAGGGCTCGATACTAGCTCCATACAACCTTATCTCTAAATACTCTTCAAACACAAACTGGTCTCCAAATCTGCAACTCGGTCCTAGCTGTAGGAACTCCCAGGCTTTTGGTAAAAAACATGGAGGAGGAACTCCATTCAAAATTCTATAAGCAATCGACATATAATGACTAGCAAACTCAAATAGCCCTGCTTCATTTCCTTCTTTTCTAATCATATCAGTCCAAAATAACACAGATTGATTTTTCTTATTGACATCAACTATATTCAATCCCAAACTCATAAATTCTTCGACATTCTGATATAAAAATAAATAAACAATCAAGGATGGGAATCTAAAGAAACCTGTAAGAGGAAAGGCCATCAAATGAGAATTTACAATCTCCTACCAGAAAGATGGAATGTCGAGAACAACCCCTGGCTTCATCATGAGTGCGTACATTCCCAAGACTGATTTATCAACTGTCTTGTCATTGTCTTTGCCCAAAATCTCCACAATGCAACTTAAAACTGGTTTATACTCAGCATCAAACGCTTCCAAACTAAATTCTTCTCCTTCGAGCTGATCTTTCTCTGAATTTGATCTCAATTATGACATACACAGACTGAATTCTTCATTTGAAAGGTCTTCAAAATAACGAGCCAATGAATCTTCAGAAAACTGCAATGGTGACTCGTTTTCGGGAAATCACAATGCTTGTCGAATTAGTTGCGTCGATACCTGCAGAACGTTTTCTCCCTGCGAGTTCATGATGAAACACTTACTAGGGTACATTGAAGAGACCATCCATGATAAGAATTTGGGAAAAAAGTGGGCTTTTGGGATACAGGCAGACAAGATACCGGAACTCTTCATGGCTGAAAACACTGGGGATTTCTCAGCGTTAAGGGTCACTTGGTGATACAATAACGAATGGTTGATAGAAGACAAGGTATCCTGGACGTATTTTTCACTGTCCAGGAGGGAATTGAGGCTTGTGATACCAGATAGGGAGACTCGCTTTGCCATGGCTGACAGGCAATGGAAACAATTTGTGGAGTAGCGGATAATGAAAAGGTGGCAAGAACATGGTTCAAAAGGAAAAAAAATCACAAATAGATGGGAATGGGACAAAAGAACTTTTTAACAGCTACGAAAACCGGTAATAAATGCCAACATAACGTGGAAACAACCGTTGAAAGAGGATGACAACTGTCTTCCACCTCACTTGATGACGTCACCGCGGGGGGTCTTAGAGTACGGCGGTGAACCTCGGTCGGCACCTCCCGCAATGAATCTTAGCCGTCGATCACGACTCACCCGCGATCTGACCAGTCAACTGCGGGGGTGCCGAATTGGATAATGCACGAGCACTTTATACCCCCGCATTTGATCACCCGGCAACGTCCTTCCACGATCACTACTTGCGCTCGGGAAGTTGCTCGTAACTTAAGCATGAAACCCAAACATACATTCAAATAAAGTTTAATGATAAACTTGATTTGCATTGAGGTTGTAAGGATACTTCTCTTTATTTTTATAATACAACATAAAACATTATACTATATCATATGCATTTTTGGAATTTCAATTTTTTTTTTTTTTCTAATTTTCAAGAAAAAATAGAAAAGGATGTGTTGATGATCCACAACATGTGGCTCCACCTGGGGATAGTGTTTTTACCATGAAACACTAAGGACCTGCAGATTAGTTCCTTCACTTCGGGCATGGAGTCAAAAATTTCTTGATGGAAAATGTACAGTGATCACACCGGATATATACAATGGTGATGAAACAGTCCCTTAGTGCCAGAAATAATGCTTTAGATATTGCCCATTCACAGGCATATCTAGTACTTCTCCTTCAAGATTTTCTAGCATGAAAGTGTTATTCATCCTGACATCATTGATTTTGAACAGACCATACCACAAGGGATCAAATTTACCATGTTTCCCTTTGTCTTCTCTTTGGGTATTCCACCTCAATACTAGGTCTCCCTTCTGAAACATGATCTCCTTTGCTTTCCTGTCAAATATGGTCTTCATTTTCTGCTGATAAACAATCAAATTCTCCCGAACTTTATTTCTTCTTTCATTTAGCTCCATTACATTAGTCATTCTTCTAATCATGGCATTAGGTTCTGCTTGGGCATCTTGGAGGAAGGAAATCACAGGTTTCACCAACTGGGTGGGAAACAATGCCTGAGTCCCATATACCGGCTCGTAAGGTGACTTACCAGTGGATCTTCTAGTGGTCATCCTTGTTGCCCATAGCACAAACACTAGCTTGGAATCCCAGTTCTTTTGGTTTTCATTGATTGTCTTCTTCAGAATTCTTACCAATGTTTTGTTAGAAGATTCTGCCAATCCATTCCCCTGTGGATGATAAGCTGTATAATGAGACAATATCACATTGTAAGTCTGATATAAATTAATAAACCTGATTGAATTGAAGACTTGAGCATTATATGTCACAATCTTTACTGGACATCCAAATCTGCTAAAGATATTTTCTTCTAGAAACCTCATAACCACCAAATCATTTTCCTTCCCTGTGGGAATTGCCTCCACCCATTTTGTAAAATAATATGTAGCAGTAAGGATCCACTTGAATTTTCCACTGGATGGTGGATTGATTTATCCAATGAAATCCAATCCCCACTGTCTGAAAGTTTCTTCAACAAAAACACGAAGAAGAGGTAAAGGAGCTAACTTTTTCTTTTCTGCAAACACCTGGCATTTTTTACAACTTCTGAATGCTTTATAAACATCAGCAAACACAGATGGCCAATAGAAACCTGATTTAAAAACTTTATGAGCAGTTACCTTCCAACTATAGTGACCTCCGCACAAACATTCATGATATTCTTTGATTACTTCTGGAACTTCCTCCTCTGTCAAACATAACAGTAACACACCAGCAGGATCTTTCCAATATAGCTTTGCTTCAATTATGACATAAGGTTGCGCCTTAAGTTTTAAAGCTCTGTATTTAGTTCTGTCTATTGAAGGAGAACAAGAAAGAAAGCATAAATAATGAACAATATCTTTGTACCAATCTGAGAAGAGGAATTTATATTTAATTGCTGACCTTGGCTAGTTATCACCTGTTTCTCCATCGAATTCTTCTACAAGGGCCAACAAATTAATTCCCAATTCTTGGAAATTTGACTCAGTTAATAATTTGGCCAATCCCAGTCCTCTGACCAAATTGGTTGGTTTGACATCCAGTTCATATTCTTGGATTTTAGCAATCCATTTTCCCCTTTTTCCTTCTACATCGCTCTGTACTAAGACATCCTTTACAGCAGAATTAAGAACGTATGCCAAGATTTGAGAATGAAGGATATAGGTTCTGAATGCTTTCAATGCTTTCACGAGAGCATAAAATTGTTTCTCCAATATATTATATTTCAATTCTGCATCTCGGAGGACTTTACTGAAATATGCTACAGGTTTTTCATACTTTTCTTCATTCCTCTGTAATAACACAACTGCAATTGTGGAAGGAGACGCAAATGAGAAAATCTGAAAAGGCTTAAAATAATTCGGACTAATTAGAACAGGCGCTTCCTTTAAAGATTCTTTAATTCTTTGAAAATAATCCCTCGCTTCTTTGTCCCACTTCACTTCAACATCCTTTTTCAACATGTTCGTTATCTTCTTAACAATCTCTGCGTAATTGGGAGCAAACCTTCTTAGAAAATTAATTTTTCCAAGAAATCTCTGAATATCTTTCTTACTTCGGGGCAGTGGAATTGACTGAATTTCTTCGACCCTTGCTGGATCAATCTTCACTCCTTCTTTGGAAACAATATGGCCGAGCAGTTTACCCTCCTCCAGATCAAATAAAGACTTCTTAGGATTCAGCGATAACCCAAACTTCCTACACTTTAGGAAGGCTTTCTGAAAATGCTGTAGATGTTCTTCATCAGATTTTGAAAAAATTGTGACATCATCCAGATAAATAACCACAAACTCATCTCCTACAAATGCAATATCCATCACTCTTTGGAATGTGGCTCCTACATTCATTAGGCCAAATGGCATCCTGACATACATGAATGTTCCCAGGGCGTAGTAAAAGCAGTTTTCTTTTGATCTCGTTTCTCCACAGCAACCTGGTTATACCCTGAAAAACCATCGACCATTGATAATCTACCAGCTCCGGTCACTTTTTGTAAGATGAAATCCATTTTCAGCAAAGGGTAATTATCTTTCAATGAAGCCCGATTCAAGTTCCTGAAATCTGCACACAACCTTATCTCTGTGTTTTTCTTTCGGACTGGTACAAGATTGGAAACCCAATCCGAATATCTGAGAGGAAAAATTATTTTAGCCTGGAGTAATTTCTTTATCTCTTTTTCAATCGGAGCCAACAATAATGGATTGATTTGTCTAAGATTTTGTTTATGCGGTTTGACTCCATCTTTCAGTGGGATTTTATGCTGTATGATACTCTTATCATACGTCTTCAAATCATCATAGGACCAGGCAAATACATCCTTAAATTGTTTGAACAGATCTTTGTACCTTTCTTTATAGTCCTGCGGGAATCCTTTGAACAACTTGATCATTTTAGGCTCCTGTTGAGTTCCCTAATTACAATCTTCCACATTCTCATCTTGGTTTTCTTTCTTCTGATTCACGGCCACGTCATTTGCATCAGACAGTCTTTCGAAAGGCACCAAGCCTCTTGGCAAAACATTGTCTTTCAACTGAATAATATCCTGACCACCAATCTTCTTTTTTAGAGTCTTACCAGCCGACTCATCTTCATCAGTCTCCAAATCCATCTGATGATCTTCAAAATCTTTAATCATCAACAAAAACTGCTTAATCCGTTCATCATCCTCAAATACTTGCCAGTGTTTGACATTGTCAGGGATTGAAGGTCTATATCTCATCTCAATTTCATATCTCAGTCTCAGATTAATCGGAGGTTTGAATGTACTGGCTGCAACTGCTAAGGAATCGGCCATTCTATTCTCTTCCCTGGCAACAAACTGTAAGTTGAAAGCTTCAAAGTAATTTTCAATCAAATCCCAGACCTCATTCCTATATGCTCTTAATCTGGGATGTTTATTTTGACACAAATTCTTTATTTGTCTTATGATTAATTAAGAATCGCCAAACACGGTCATAAACTGAATTCCCATGTGCTTAGCTATCTGTAGACTAATGATTAATGCTTCATATTCCGCTACATTATTAGTGGACTCAAAATCTAATTTGAAAGAAAAAGGCACAAGGTTACCTTCCGGAGAGATAAAAATGAAGCCAGCTCCAGTGCCTTCTTTAGAAAACGCACCATCAAAATAACACTTCCATAGCTTGTTTGAACGCAGCTCCTTATGTACAATGGCTGAAGGGAGCTGCCCTTGTGATTCTTCAGAAAATTCTACATCTTCATGCAGCATTAAACAAGAGAGATCATCTTTCTCTTGGCCATAAATAGGTTAATTACCTGCATCTTTCTTGGTAGCAGTTTTTTGAAATCTAGTTTCTCTATACAACCTTCTTTCTTCCCCATTAAAAACAGGAATGATAGCATATGTAAAATCTAACTTCAAAATCCAATTTACTTGATTTATCTAAAGAGCCTCCAGAGATAGTTTTGAGACCATCAATGCTTGAGGAATTTGGGAATCATGGGAATGAGTTAGGCTATAGCTAACCCTGGATGTGAAGGGGAGTTATGGACAAGGGAAAAATAGAGTAATGAGGTCATAGGTAGGAAAAAGGGATGGGGATGAGTGGCACAAGCCCATAAGGAGTATTTTTAGGAATGACAGGGTGACCATGGAATGTAAAAATGATACAATAGTGAAACATTTTCTCTAAGGATAATGAAGGCAGTGAGATTTCTAAAACTCGCAATATTCAGGGAATTTTGTTTTTAGAAATCTAGAACCAATATTTAGTCATCTACAGATAGTAAAAATTACTGATGACTAGCAACATGAAACATGTAAAACTGGGTGCACTTGAGAAGAATCAGGAAGCTCCAATTTGTATTCCATAGTACCAATCTTTTGCAACACATTGTAAGGACCATAGTACTTTGCGATAATTTATTATCCTTCTTAGCTTGCTTGAGGGATATTTGTTTGTATGGTTGTAGCCATAAAAACACCTAGTCTCCTACATCAAAACTTCGCTCACTACGATGTTGATATGCATGTTGTTTCATTCAATTTTGTGCCAAATTTAGGTTATCCATTAAGAGTTGGAGAACTTGTTGTCGATGCTCAATGCGATCTTCCATTGATTGAACCTTATAATTTTCTCTTAAAGATGATGTGATGGATGATGTATGACATCCATAAAGTGCCATAAATGGGGTCATTTTTTTTGCAGTATGGAAGGAAGGGTTATACCATCACTCAGCTAGAGGTAACCACTTAACCCATTGTATTTGTTTATCAAATACAAAACAATGAACATATCCTTCCAAACATTTGTTCACTATCTCAGTTTTCCCATCGGATTGAGGATGATAACCTGAGTTATGAACTAATTGAGTACCCAAACAAGAACATAATTATGTCAAACATTTCTAGTAAAAATGGGATCTCTATCGCTTATAATAATCTTTGGGTTTCCATGTATATTTTGAATTGTTTCCATAAATGCAGTAGCAACTGTACTTGCTTTAAATGGATGAGATAATGCACAAAAGTGTGCATACTTGGTAAGTCTATCAACTACCACCATGATGACACTCTTTCCTTTGAACTTAGGTAAACCTATGATAAAATCCATTGAAACATCCTCCCAATGTTGACTTGGAATGGATAAAGGTTTTAGAAGACTCAGGGTCTGAATTGTCTCAACTTTATTTTGCTGGAAAACCAAACATTCCGCCACAAAATTTTGAATATCAGATTTAAGTCCATCCCAAAAAATTATTTCTTCACCCTATGGTAGGCTTTTAAAATTCCCAAGTGTCCTACTAAGGGAGAGGTGTGCAATTCCAAAATAATCTTTCGTTTTAGTTGGGAATTATTACAAAGATATAAGTGATCTTTGTATCATAATGAATCATTTTTCCAACTAAATGTATCAGTTGTACTAGGATATTGCCGCAAATTTTGAATGAGTGTCCACACTTCTTGATCATTATTCCATGCATCCCTTGCTTCGGTTATCCAATCTGGTTGGATACAATGCTCCCATCTCTTCATCCTTTCTTAAGAGTGCATCTGCAACAACATTTAGCTTCCCTTTTTTGTAGATGATTTAAAAGTCATAACCCAACATCTTTTTGACCCATTTTTTCTACTCTTCTAAACACAGTATTTGTTCCAAAAAGTATTTAAGACTATCATGATCAATTTTTATCGTGAAGAGTCTTTCCATTAGGAAAGGTCGCCGTTTATTTAGTGTGTGTAGTATTTCCAACATCTCCTTCTCATATATAGCTTTATGTGAATAATTCTATTTGATTGGATGACTTCAAAAAGAAATGGTTCTCCCTTCTTGCATTAAAACATCACCAATTCCATTTCCTGAGGCATCACATTCCATAATAAAGGTTTTTTTGAAGACTGACGTAGCTAATACCGGTGCTAGGCACATTTCCTTTTTAAGATGTTCAAAGGCCTTAGTTGCTTCAGGAGTCCATGAAAAGGCATATTTATTCAATAATGTTGTGATAGGTGCTACTATTCTCCCATAATTCTTAACAAACTTGCAATAATACCATGTTAACCTGAGAAATCCTTGCAACTGTTTTATGGTTGTGGGGAATTCCCATTCCTTAATGGCTTTAATTTTATTAGGGCCTACCTTAACACCCTCCTAAGATACAATATGACCCAGATATTCCACTTGTTGTACTCCAAATAAACATTTGGAGGTCTTTGCATATAATTGTTTCTCACCCAATAGTTTGAGCAGCCTGTTAACATGTTGAACATGATCATTCCAAAACGTGCTATACATTAGTATATCATCAAAAAATACTAACACAAATTTTCTAAGGAAAGGTTTGAAAATGGAATTCAACAACCCTTGAAATGTAGAAGGTGTACGGTAAGGCAAAAAGGAATAACCAAAATTCATGAGTTCCAAATGTTGTTTTTGGAATATCTTTAGTCTTCATTCTAATTTGATGATATCCTAAAAGAAGATCCAACTTGGTAGAATAAATTATGCCATGTAGTTCATCCAATAATTCGTCAATCACAGTAAGGGGAAATTTATTTTTAATAGTGAGAATATTTATCTCCCTATAAATCAGACTAATGCACCATGATCCATCCTTCTTGTGCACTAATACTGCTCGTGCAGAGAAAGAACTTTGACTAGGTTGAATTATACCAGCCTCTAACATTTCTGCAATCATATGTTCAATTCACTCTTTTGGACATGAGGATATATGTAAGGCCTGATGTTTGGAGTAACACTTCCTAGAATCAAATGAATAGCATGACCATGATCACAAATAGGTGGGAGTTCTTTGGGAGTTTCAAACACCTTGGAATGATTGTCCAAGACTTTTTGGAGATCTGGAGAAATAGATGATTTTGATGTTGAAACTTCTAGTGAGCATAATTGTGCAATTACACCTCGTTTTTATTTCTTAAAAATATTTTTCATGACATTAGAGCTTATTATATTTCCCATCTTACTTGCAATACCTCGTAAATCAGCTTCCTTTCCTTCCGAAAAAAAAAATTCAAGAAAAGTTCTTGAAAATTAAAAGCTATCGTCTCCAAAGATTGTAACCATTGTACTCCTAGTACAACATCAACACCTAC